>WXYE02283287.1:0-14146 GCA_011319275.2 Echinosphaeria canescens | reverse complement strand
CGGCCACGGCAGCCATACAGTCACCTTGCCTATACGAAGCCCATTCGTGTCCTCCATTGTGTCTTTCTCCCCCCCCCTCCCCCCCACACACAACGTCTTTTCCATAAGCTGTGTCTTCGACAGCTAAATTGGCTGCCTATGCCTTTGTGCCGGCACGCCGCTCCGAGTCTTTGCTTCCGTTACGACCCTCACATGTTTGATCAGGCGAAAGAAGCCATCCGCTGCCTTGTGCGTCAAAATTACGTCTGTCTGCCTGTATCGTGCTACCCCCCTCAAGAAAGACCACCATAACAACTGCCCCCTCCTCCCTTCAGCTCCCAAGACCCCCAACAGCCCTCCGTGTTCCGTGTGCCCCTGCCCTTTCCGCCCCTCTGGCGAGCAAATTCGCCAGCATCGTCGCCGACGAGGTCATCAACGACCGAGATAAGCCCCGGCCCATCCAGGCAACTGGCTCCTCAGCTCGGCGTCAAGTTTACGACGACGGCATAGCACTCCATTGCGAGCCAGTCTGACGTACCTGTGTACCGTTCGCGCTAGCAATCGGGCCCGATAATCGGCCAATCTTCGGACTCGTTCACAATGGAGTGCTTCACTGACGTAGCAAATTTGGCGTCGAAGTGGAGAGCCAAGTCGCTTGGATGGGCCGGGCTTTATTTTTCGAGTTTCCTTTCTTTCTTTCTTCCTTCCTCGGCGGCGCAATCTCGAGGCAGCCATCGCGCATCAGGGTCGCGGAATACCCGCTCCATATCGCCCACCCGCGCTTCATCATGATCGGGGGAGAGTAGGCCTTTGGCCGGGTCCCGAGCGGCGAGTTCTGCCGCAAGATCGACGCCTACCTCCAGGACTTGGAATCGACCCCGGTGCGCTCGCTCGCTAAGATGATCGGGTGGAATGACGAGCATCCCGAACACCAAGGCGACCTTGGTGGGTTTTTTGACTCGTATAACCTAACGAGTCGGAACAAGAACGAAAGGAAAGGACAAAAAAAAAAAGACACGTGGGCAAGGCAAACAGGGAGGACACGCTGCTGCGGCTGCCGGCTTGTCTGAACCGAAAGACAGACGGTTGTATGCGTATGGCGGACTCAGCGGGAGAACCGCATGGGGTAAGATATATATACAGTGCCAATCGCAAAATAAAGAAGCAGATCCTTAGGTCCATGTACTGCTCATTTACTACCCTCGATTATATTATTATTCTAACATCCTCGAGCGAAGCGAAGTCGGGGGTCTGGGGGGTACCCCCAGGAAAAGGTCGCTCTATTTCAACCTTCTTTTTCCTGGGGGTACCCCCCAGACCCCCGACCTCGCTTCGCTCGAAGATGATTCTCGTAATAGTATAATCGGGGGCACTGGACTGATAAAATGAAACAATGGGCTGGGTCGTGGAGGGAAGGTGATATAGAAAGAACGCAACCACGATATGAATGCCGTATATTACATACCACCAATACACACCACCGCTATGTATTAATCCAATACTATCATTCCCGGTTGAAGACGGACATTTTGCCGTGGAATTCCCGAACTATACCTAGACTATACTTCTGAAAATCAAAACGAATCATTGCCCTCACTGTCTGATCGAGCCATCACCCTCTCGCTGTCCATCCCATACAACTCGCAGAGCGACGGTCGCAGGGCCCAAAAGGGGCCACATAACGGCGAGGCCCCGCGGGATCAAGGCCAATGTCGTCATCACGCGACGGCAGCAACCACGGCACGAGAGGAACAATAAATTAGGTTCAACAACACAAGTACATAGGCAAAGCTATCACTTGCACCTAGTGGTGAAGGCCCTGGTGGTGAAGCGTCGGACGGTGCAACGCAACCTTGCCACACAAAGCCCCACTTTCCGCCGCCGACCATGACCGCACGTCGCCCTCTTTCGCAGCCCCTTGGTGGTACGAGCCCGGACCTGAGCGAGGACGAGGACGGACAACACGGTGGGAGGAGGAGTGATGTGGCCGCGGAAGAACGGCAGCAGCAGCAGCAGCGCCGGTCCAACCCGTCGGTGCACTATGACGCCCCGGACGACTTCGAGAACCTGGGCGAGGTGGCGGCCGTATCGCCCGTGCAGCGGCCGGACGAGAACGGCTTGTGCCGGGTCGAGAGCCTGGACCAGGTGCGCGCGCGCGAGCGGGAGCTGCGCCTACGCCGCAGCCAGCAGCGCGGGTCGGCCGAGACGGGGGGCGGTAGAGGGGTATCGTCAGTCCAGGGAGGGGCGGCGGGTAATAATGAGGGGCATGTAGAGGAAGAAGGCGGCGGCGGCGGTGGCAATGGTAATGGTGATGAGGTGGGGGGGGATTGGTCTGGGTCGATCAAGGTGTCCAGGCTCGCGACCGAGTTCTATACCGTCTCGTACCTCGTCTTTTTTTCCATCATGGGCACCCTCGCGCGCCTGGGTCTGGTGGCCCTCACCACCTACCCGGGCGCGCCCGTCACCTTCCCGTCGCTGTGGCCCAACTTCGCCGGCAGCCTGGTCATGGGCTTCCTCGCCGAGGACCGCAAGCTGTTCCGCGACGAGTGGGGCACGCCCGGTTATGGAGTGGCCGTCCAGCAGGCCAAGACCGGCAACAACAACAACAGCAACAGCAGCAGCAGCAGCAGCAACAACAGCAACAACAACAACAACAATACCACCAATAATCGCACGCCGCCAAACGAGGCCAGTGCGGCAGTGGTGGCCGCCGCCAGTGAACCTCCTACCCTCCCGCCCGTCGTCGATCTCGCAGCCGCGAAGAGGGCCCACTCGGCCGTGAAGAAGACGATCCCGCTGTACATCGGCCTGGCCACGGGCTTCTGCGGCTCCTTCACGTCCTTCTCGGCCCTGATGCGCGACGTGTTCCTTGCGCTGTCCAACGACCTTCCGGCCCCGGGCATGGCCACACCAATAATAATCCCGCCTCGCAACGGCGGCTACTCCTTCCTGGCGCTCGTGGCCGTCGCGCTGGTGACCATCTCGTCGTCGCTCGCGGGCCTCTTCGCCGGCGCGCACCTGGCCGTGGCGCTCGAGCCGGCCGTGCCCTCGCTGCCCTTCCGCGCCATGCGTCGCTACGCCGACCGGCTCGGCGCCTTGCTTGGCTGGGGCTGCTGGCTCGGCGCCGTGCTCCTGTCGGCGCTGCCGCCCGACCGGGGGCGGGCTGATAATAATAATAATAACGGCCTGCAGGAGCAGGAGCGCTGGCGCGGCGCGGCCACCTTCGCGCTCGTGTTCGCGCCCCTCGGCACGCTGGTGCGCTTCTACACGTCGCTGCGGCTCAACGTGCGCGTAGCGTCGTTCCCGCTCGGCACCTTCGTCGTCAACGTGGCCGGCGTGGCCGTGCTGGGCGTCATGTGGGACCTGGCCCACATCCCCGTCGGCGGCGGCGGCGGCACGCTGGCCTGCCAGCTGCTGCAGGGCGTCGAGGACGGCTTCTGCGGCTGCCTGACGACCGTGTCGACCTGGGTGGCCGAGCTGAGCTCGCTGCGCGCCCGCCACGCCTACTTCTACGGCGCCGTCTCCGTCCTGCTCTCGCTGTCCCTGCTGGTGGTCGTCATGGGCTCGGTCAAGTGGGGGAGGGGCTTCGACAACCCGCGGTGTTATCATTGATGTGATCCTGGCAATTTTATCTGAGGCTACTTTTTGAATACTCTTGCCCGTAGCATATCATATCCCCATAGTATTCAATTTTTCTCAACCCGTTCTCTTGTGGTCGTCCTGCATCTCCCCACCTCGAGGTTCCCAACTTCGATATGTACCTGAAAAACAATGACCGCACCAGGCTCTCTCTCATGCAGGAAAAGATGACGACTCGAACAACAAACCCCAACTTATCACACAATTGACCCTTTCCGTGTTCACAACAGACAGCGCCTCTTCTTCGGAGGCCTGGCTTTGTGGTCTTTGTGGTCTTCGTCGTCGCCGTCGTCGGCATTGTCGTCGTCGTCGCCAGCGGCGTAGTCGTCGTCTTTGCTGTCGTCGTCGTCGTCGTCGTCGTCGTCGTCATCGTCATTGTCCCATATGCGATCTTGTCTTCTCGGAAGTAGACTTGCAGGACACCCACTCTTAGAGGCTTTGACTGGCTCAGTCACGCGGTGGGTGGCACGAATGTAGGCTGCGCGCTCCTCCTCTTCGGCATACTCCATTTTCCGACGATCGATGTCGACGAAACAATTGCCGCTGCCCGCGTCGATGAACAGAGGGAGCCACACTTGCACTTCGCTTCGCACTGCCCTGCTGTGGCCCTGGGCGCGACTGCGCACCATCACCGAGACAATCAAACTATCCCCGTCGACGGAGAGCCTTATGCTCGTGCCGGGCTGCGAAAATTCAGGCGCCAGTGTAAAAAAGTCATATGCAGCCAGGTCCTTGATCTCAAACTGGGTTCCGCGCCAGCCCTTCCCTCCACAACGCTTGACCCCATGCGGGTCGCACAGGATTCTGAGGTCATGCTGGCCGTCCTCGTCCGAATGGGCGGCATTTCGATACACCAAAGGCTTGTCCTTGGACGTGGCTAGGAGGAGCTCAGCTACCGTCTCTTTCCTGTCGTGGCTGTAACTGCCGTCTTCCCCTCTCCAGACTTTTTGGATGAGGAAAGTGGCGCCCCTTTCGAGAAAGTCCTGAACGGTTCCCTTGTTGACCACGGCATTGGCGGCACCTTGGCAGTTGCACGAGGATCTGCGATGCTCAGAGTTAGCATGCGCGGGGGCTGGGTAGATATGAACAGGAGGAGGAGGACCAAGTCGTCCATCAAGTCATCAAACTCACAGATACGACAACCCGCAGTCGCTTGCGTAGATGATCTTGCGGATAGGCGAGTCCTGGAAGATAATGTCGCGCACATACTGAAATGCCGAAGAACCGCCTGCCACTACGACAGCGACAAGGGCGCCGGGATCATCGTGATAGCGATAGAGCTCGCCGGCCCGGATCCAAGCTTTTCTGACTTCCTGCCGAGCGACTCTTATCGGCTCCGCCATGCCACACCTAAAGTACCCTTTGATCGGCTCCTTTTCGATGTGCAGACTCGCCATGTCAGGCCTTCCGTCTTCCCGCATGTACTGGTAGGAAAGGGACAGGAGCCGCTGGCCCGGGCTTTCGTCGAGAAGCATTTCGGCGACGGTGGAATACTTCCTCTGAAAGTCCAGCGTCAAGGCCGACTTCACCTTGTCGCCCGGATCCTTGGCGCCTTTACGCAACATACGGGCGCCTATCGCGTTGCTGATGTGCCAGACAAACATCTCTCCTCCGCCGACAGCTCCTCCCTTCTCAATCTCGATCATGAAGCGAGTCCCGTCACTGCGGAGGCCGAATTCGAAGAGGGTCGATGACATGCTGTGCCCCCCCAAGTCGAGGAACAAGACGAGTTCGCAATCTTCTAGCTTCTGGGCTTGGTTGTCGGCGATAAAATGCGCGAGACCCTCCACTTCGTCGACGAGGGAGACGGTGCTGGTGTCCTTCCAGTCGAATGCCTCTACGAAGAGATCGAGGTATCGGTTCCGCATGTCCTGGTTCCAGTGGATAGGCGTGCACAGCACAGCCTCCTCAATGTCCAACCACTGGTCCTCAGCGATCTTTTCGACCCGTATCCGGACTATCCCCAAGAGATGACAGATGATGGATCGGCATTTCTCTTGGAACGCGACATCTCCCCTCATACGCCTGACTTCGTCAGGCAGGGGGTACCTGCCGAGCTCCTCATCTCCGGCGTCGCCCAGCAAGTACATGAGGTACTTGGCGGAGATGTAGCCGGGCAGGTGCAAGGCCCTCTCGCCCGTGATGTCGTCTAGGCTGCCGTCGATCAACGGGCAACAGGCGTTCGGAAAATCGCCCTTGAAGAAAGGGCTGTTCTGGATCAAATCCGTATTTTGGACATGGTGAAAGTGGCCCGTCCTCGCTTCGAGCGTCGAACGGATCGCCGTGCTGCCAAAGTCGAGAGACAGTACACTGTTCCTCGGTTAGAGGAGTAGGCCAACAGGTGAAGGGGGGAGGGGGGAGGGGGGAGGGGGGGTTGATGCTTGTGACTTACGCAGCTTGTCGAGGCCTGGAAATGGAACTGGGGACAGTGGGAGCCAGCCGCTTGCGATCCGCTAACATTTTCCGCAAGGGGCATATTCTCCTGGCTGACATTTACCAGAGCACTCGGAGAGAGGAAGGAGTCCGGGCCGAGCGGGATCCAGCGTGGGCGGCGAGGGAGAGGAGAGTGGGAAAGGCCCGATGGCTGGAAATTCCAAGTCGTGGGACCGCGCAGACGAGTAGTGGCGACTGCCAGCTGGAAGGACTACCGGGCTCTCGTAACCAGACGAAAAGGGTCCAGCCTGGAGTAGTTCGGGAGTGTATGGCAGCAGAGATTTGAATGAAGGAATGCAAAATCCAAACTGGGATTGAGCAGACTCATGGAATTGCTTGTGAGACACTGACCAAGAACGCGAACAGAATGGGGGAGAGGTGTCAACGAACACAAAGAGAGACAGAGGCAGGTCCTGGAAGAAGGAGGCTTAAGCAAACAGGCAAGACAGGCGGGATACCTTCTTCTTTCTTTCCCCCATATCATCCAACCAAGTGGCTACCCGAGGCTGCCAGGTGCCTGCCCATCATGATGGTGGTACATAATAAGTCGTTGCAGGGAAGGTGCGACAGACGACTGGTTGTGGAAGGAGCACACCAGCTCTGTGAGATCAATTCTCTTTTGCCTCATTTGGTCGAGTGATTTATGGCTTCATCTGCTTCGAGCGAAGCGAGGTCGGGGGTCTGGGGGGTACCCCCAGGAAAAAAAAAAAAAAAGGAAAAAAAGGACAAAAAAAAGGAAAGAAAGGATGAAAAAGAGCGTTCTTTTCCTGGGGGTACCCCCCAGACCCCCGACCTCGCTTCGCTCGAAGAAACTATAGCGATAGAATAATCGGGGTTAGTAAATGAGCGTGTGTACTGACACTAGGATCTACGCTGATTTGGATCGTGAGACGGAGCTTTGATGTGTGCGCGTGTGTGTGTAACACGGCCGTCTACATCAGCCAGACAGGCAGCTCGGACGGAGCCTCCGGGTGGAGATGCGCGCCCTCTCCTTCCTGCATCCTGCATCCTGCATCCTGCAGCATGGCAGCTCCGACGCTCACGTTTGCCACCCCACTCCCCCAGTCGACGCGGTCCAGCATCCTGGAATGGCACTTCCCCAAGCCCTACAGCCACCTCGTCCTGACGGGCCGCTCGCGCGCGGCCTGGCACACGTCCTTCGTCATCCCGCAGCTGAACGTGCTCCTGGACGCCGGCCTGTGCGTCAACAAGCTGCGGCCCAAGCATGTGTTTCTGACCCACGGCCACAACGACCACACCCTGCTGTCGCCGGCCTTCGTCAAGCGCGAGGACCCGCCCGACATCTTCTGCCCGGCCGAGATGGTGGCCGTGTTCGAGGCCTTTATCCTCGCCAACACCATGCTCAACCTGGGCGGGGACATCGCCGAGGAGGAGGCCCGGGGCGGGGCTCGGTGGAAGCCTGCGGGGGATGGCGATCGCGAGGGCGGCGGCGGCAGCAGGGATGATGATGATGACGACGGCGGTGATGATGGCAATGAGAATGAGAATGGGCAAGACCGTGTCCCCAACGCTGCACCGCGATCCCAAGACCTGCTCAGGACACATGTAACCCACGGCCTGCGGCCCGGCGACACGGTGGCCCTGCGCCGCGTCAAGGCGCCGCCGAGCATCACGGCCGTGGCCTTTGCGTGCGACCACACGGTCCCGTGCCTCGGCTACGTCTTCAGCGCCACCCGGCCCCGGCTGCAGAGCCGGTACCGGTCGCTGGCCGGCCCGGCCCTCAAGGCGCTGCGGGAGTCCGGCGTCGACATCACCGAGCCGGCGACGGACCCGGTCTTTGCCTTCCTCGGCGACACCACGGCGGCCACGCTGGCGGCCGCGCCCGGGTGGCTGCGCGCCGGCATCCCCGTCGTCATCACCGAGTGCAGCTTCCTGCACGAGGAGCACCGCGCCCAGGCGGAGAAGACCAAGCACACGCTGTGGAGCGACCTCGAGGCCGTCGTACGCGCGTGGCCGGCCACCACCTTCGTGCTGACGCACTTTAGCATGCGATACTCGGATGCCCATGTCCGGCGCTTTTTCCAGGCATTGCCAGATCCTCCGACAAATATTGTTCTTTGGGTGGACGGGCTGGCCGAAGATGCATGACAGGCATTGCCTGCTGCCATTTAACAGGTAGACCGAGACAGAGAGACCACCATAAGTGCCCCTTCTTTTGAAAGTACACAATATTTACCCCTGAACCGCCCGGCCCCATAGTAGTCTTCTGTCACGTATGAACCTCTCGCTTCCGGCCCCCCTTCCTCGAATACCTTGCCCACCATACCTGCTACAGGCGGTCCCAAGAAAGGTGGGGGGGGAGGGGGGGGGCCTGAAGGAACCTCTCACGTCTTAGCTGCACTAGCCTAGGATGAGGGCACCTGCATGTCGAAGAAGCACGACGGAGCTCGTATCGGACTGCGTAATGAAGGCCTCGTGCAGGTTCCAGCCCGTCTGGGGGACATGTCTGCCAAGGACCGGATGCGTAAGTGAGCGGCCGGCAAGAGAAAAAAAAGCCTCCCTCCCTCCTCTCCACTTCCCCCTCCCCCCTCCTCCCTCCCCCCGCGCCTAAATGCATAATTAGTGTGAGGTGAATCTCCTACGTCTCACTGCCCGAGGAGGTGGATATGTGCCAGCACAGAATGGTATGAATACCAGTAAATCGTTGGATTATTGTTGTTGTAACTAGTACGACCTCCTCTTTTATGAGAGGTTAGAAGATAATCTATTTATTTAGTGGGTTCTGATAATTAATATAGCTTAGTTATATAGTCCCGCCTAGTTATATAATAATCTGCCGGCCCCTTAATAATTATAATAGCTTTATTACTTTATATAACCTTCTTTTTTATATAACTTCGAATACTTTTAATACTTTTTTTCTTTTTTTATCCTTTAAAATTTATTTGAATGATTTCTATTCTTTATATTTATTATTAAAACTTTTATAATATATTAAATACTTTTTTATATTAATTGTTTTTCTATAATTAGAGATAATTTTAAAAGGATAGTTTCTTATCTTAATTATACCCGCCGGGGGTAGGTATTGCTTAAAAACATCGAAATACTATAGCTTTGGATATATAATAATATTATATTATAGATATATTATATTGGCGGTAAGGCGAGGCGATATATAGTATATCTGATCTTTTTTTTTATAGTAAATAGCTTTATAAACTAAGGTATAATTTTATATAAGAGGTTTATTAAGATAATATATCTTTTATATAGGTATATTAATATTTTATTGCTGACCCTAAAAAATTTAATCTGATATTTTTTATTAAAATAATATTTTATTTTAATTGTAGTAATAGTAAATATATTTGTTATAATAATATAGTAGATATATATTAGGGTTTTAATATTGTTATTATTAATTAATAATATTATAATATTTTTAGGGGTAAAGCTAAATATTAGTTTATTTGGTAATTAGAGTATTATTATTATTTTTATATTATTTAATTTAAATTATAATTTTATTAAAAGCTTTATTTAATCTTTATAAAGTATATTATTAAGTTTTATATATAATATTAATTTAATAGTTATATTTGTTTTTTTATTTTATTTATTTGTTTATAAATAATATATTATATTATAAGGGAGTTTAATACCGGCTTTTATAAAATAAGGTTTTTAAAGTATTAATAGGAATTTTAAGTTATAATTTAATATAATAATTTTAAGAATACTTTAATTTATATTATATAATTTTGTTTTTAAGGTATTTATTTATTATATTATTATTTAGTTTATATATCTTATAATAAGTTATATCGTTTTCTTTGTTTTATATATTATTATAAAGATAGAATTATAGTTTTATAATTTAAATAGTTTTATTATTCTTACGTTATCTCCGAAACGTCTCCGTCTAATCTACCCCACCGTCTTCTAACACTCTAGACTAACTATAATACTTACCGACCGAGCGATATTAACCGAACGATACCGGCATCTAGCTTTTAAGCTAATAATTTAAATTCCGATATTCTCCGTAAGGTCTCTTTAATCCTTTATATCTTCGGTTAATCTTAACGCTTAAGCCTTATATAAAAATACCCGGTCCTCCTCCGATAATACCCCCGTAAATACCTTTGCTAAATGGGTATTAATATTATCTCTTCCCGCTTTATAATATATTTAAAGCTCGGTTTTATTAAATTAATTATAATTATCCGGCTAATAATAATTCTAATTATATATTTATTTAAAAAGCCGTTTATAATAGCCCTCTTAATTATATCGAATTAATTAAACTCAGTTAAAAGTTTTTATTTTTAAAGTCGGCTATATAATATAAGTTAAATTTAATAGTTAAGGGTATACCTTTAAATAGATATTTATAAGAAAAGGCTAGTATTTTATAATAATAATAATAATAGTAATAATTTTAATTGTTGATTTTTTTTTTATAGATAGAATTTATAATAAATAATTTAAAGTAAAAGAAATAATTAATTTATAAAGTTAAAAGACTTTTTATATTTATAATTAAAAGAATTTATAATTAAATAATTAGTTAGTTTATAGAATTATTTATATAATTAAATAGAGATTATTAAAGACGTTAGAGCTAACTCTTTAACGACCGGCGACAGCACTATCTATTACGTAGATTAAATCGCTTCGAATAGACCTAGGTCTGGAGGCCGGTGTCGTAGGGACGTACCTTTCGCTTAGATAGAGATTAGATTTTTGATTTAGAGCTTCGTACGAAGTTCTTTTTCACTTTAAACATTTTTTTTTTTATTATAAAATTTATTATTATAGTATAAAATAGATACAATAGGTTAAAGATAAGTTAGAGATTTTTATAAGTTTAATATTATTAGATTTTAGAATTGTTGATATATCGGGTAGCTTTTAAGGTAGTAGTATAGTAATATAAGATTTTATTTAATATAATAAAAATAGAAAAATTCTAAGAAGCTTATATATCCGATATAATTTCTAATATATAAGATTCCGAAAAATTTATATATTATTATATATAAGATATATAGCTGGTCCGGCTTTATTTTATATGTTTTTTATATTAAGCTATTTTTTATATAAAATAAAAATTTAATTTAATTTTTCTTTAAATTTTATATTAATAAAGATTTATTTTTTAACCTTTTATTATATAGGTTTTTAGCTATATCCGGTAATAAATTTTTATTATAGTTTAGGGTTTATATTAATTATAAGTATTATATTATATAATATTATTAATAAGTCAAGTAGCGGGCCCAATTCGAATATTTCTTTTTATAGTTATATAAAAGGTAATCCGACTTAGGCAGTCGTTAAATGTATCTATAGGCTATATATTTAATATAGTTCGATTTAATTTTATAGATTAGATAATTAGTTTATATGAATTGAATTCTATTTGCGATTATTAATTAAGCTTTATAAGCCTATATAATAGAGCGTTGCCGCTGCTTATCCTCTAGCTAGCTAGCTCTAACTATTTTATATTATTTCCGAAACCTTTATCTAATCCGCCCTATTATTTTCTAATACTCTAAATTAATTATAGTGCTTACCGACCGAGCGATGCCGGTATTTAGCTTCTAGGCTAGTAGTAGCTTAAATCCCGACACTCTCCGAAAGTATTATTATATTTCTATTTCCTTAGCTATTACCGGTGCCTATGCTTTGCCGATAAAGGCCCGGTCTTTTTCCGATAATACCCTTACCGATATCTTGGTTAAAAGGGCAATCAGTTTAATTTCTTCGTGCCTCGCGATATCTCCGAAATTCAGCTATAATAAGCCAATTATAATTACCCGGCTAATAATAGTTTTAAATATATACTCGTCGAGGGAGTTGCTTATAATAGCCCTCTTAATTATATCGAATCGGCTAGGCTCAGTCGAAAAGTCTTCGCTATTAAATTTAACGGCGCAATACGAGTTAAACTCGGCAGTAAAGGGTATGCTTTTAAATAAATATTTATAAGAGGTTATAATAGTAGTAATAGTAGTTTCAGTTATAGATTTTTTTTTTATAGATAAAGCTTATAATAAGTAGCTTAGAATAAAAGAAATAATTAGTATATAGAGTTAGAACGATTTAAGCAGTCGTTAAATATATCTATAAGCTATATATTTAATATAGTTCGACTTAATTTTATAGATTAAATAACTAATTCGTATCAATTAAATTATATTGAGTTATACGATTATTAATTAAGCTCTATAAGCTTATATAATATGACGTTGCCGCCGCTTATCTTCTAGCTAGCTAGCTCCGACTATTTTACGTTATTTCTAAAACCTCCGTTTAATCCGCTTTACCGTCCTCTAATATTCTAGACTAACTATAGTGCTTGCCGATTGAGCGATGCCGGCCGAGCGATACCGGTACCTAGCTTTTAAGCTAATAACTTAAATCCCGATATTTTCTATAAAATTTCTTTAATCCTTTATATCTTCGGCTAATCTTAACGCCTAGGCCTTATATAGAAATACCCGGTCTTCTTCTAATAATACCCCCGTAAATACCCTCGTTAAAAAGGTTATTAATATTATTTCTTTCTGCTTCGTAATATCTTTAAAGTTCGGTTTTATTAAACTAATTATAATTGCCTAGCTAATAGTAATTTTAATTATATACTTATCTAAAGAGCCGCTTATAATAGCTTTTTTAATCATATTAAATCGGTAAAACTCAATTAAAAAGTCTTTATCTTTAAAGTCGGCTATACAGTACGAATTAAACTCGGCAGCTAGGGGTATGCCTTTAAATAAGTACTTATAAAAGGAAGTAAATATTTTTAATAATAATAATAATAATAATAATAATAATTTTAGTTATAGATTTTTTTTTTATAGATAAAGTTTATAATAAATAGCTTAAAATAAAAGAAATAATCAATTTATAGAATTAAAGGACTTTTTATATTTATAGTTAAAAGAATCTATAGCTAGTTTATAAAAATTATATATATAACTAAATAAAGATTATTAAGGATATTAGAGCTAACTTTTTGACGATCGGCGACGGCGCTATCTATTATATAAATCAAATCGCTTTAAATAGACTTAAGTTTAAAAGCTAGTATTATAGGGATATACCTTTCGTTTAGTTAGAGATTAGATTTTTGATTTAGAGCTTTGTACGAAGTTCTTTTTTACTTTAAAAAAAAATAGAGTTAGAAGATTTCTTATATTTATAGTTAAAGGAATTTATAGTTAGCTAGATAAAGATTATTAAAGACATTAAAACTAACTCTTTAACGATCGGCGACGGCGCTATCTATATAAATTTAATCGCTTTAAATAAACTTAGGTTTAAAGGCTAGTATTATAGGGATATACCTTTTAATTAGATAAAGACTAGATTTTTGATTTAGAGCTTTGTATGAAGTTCTTTTTTTTTTTTTTTTTAAAGTTTAATAAGGGTAATATAATTTATCTAGTTATTATTTGCTAAAAATATAAAGTTATAAATATACTTTATATACTTAATTATCCGATTTAAGCAGTTATTAAATATATTTATAAGTTATATATTTAATATAATTCGATTTAATTTTATAGATTAAATAATTAGTTCGTATAAATTAAATTATATTTACGATTATTAACTAAGCTTTATAAGCTTATATAATATAACGTTACTGCTGTTTATCCTTTAGCTAGCTAGCTCCGATTATTTTATGTTATTTTTAAAACCTTTATTTAATCTGCCCTATTATTTTTTAATACTTTAAACTAACAATAATATTTACCAATTAAAGAATATTAGCGAAATAATATTAGTATCTAGCTTTTAAGCTAATAGTAGTTTGAATCTTAATACTTCTTATAAAATATTACTATATTTTTATCTCTTTAATTATTACCGGCGCTTATGCTTTGCCGATAAAGGCCCGGTTTTTTTCTAATAATACCTTTGCCGATATCTTCGCTAAAAGGGCAATTAGTTTGATTTTTTTATACCTTACAATATCTCTAAAATTCGGCTATAATAAGCTAATTATAACTGCCCGGCCGATAGCAATTCTAAGTATATGCTTATTAAAGGAATTATTTATAACAACCTTTTAATTATATTAAATCGGTTGAATTCGGTTGAAAAGTTTTTATTA
>WXYE02283185.1:0-14149 GCA_011319275.2 Echinosphaeria canescens | reverse complement strand
TGCGTTTCCGGAAACCTCCCCGAGAACAAGCTTCCGCAAACGGACAACCCCCCCCCCAACCCCCCCCCCCCCCCAGTCCCCCCCCTGTGGACCAGAATCCCCCCCCCCCCCCCAGCCGACCATGGGTTTTGCGCGGCGCAGGATCGCCGTCCTCGGAGAAAGCCCCCTCGGTGCCATGGCGACAACAACACTGCTGCATCTGCGCGCGGCAGATTCGGCCACCGAGGCTGGGGCCGCGACAGAACCGTCCTCCACCATCTCCCCTTACGCCACAGGTCTCAACGGAGTCAACCAGCCTCAGAACATGATGTTTAAGAACGCATTATGGTGGATGCTGGGTGGTACCGGCTTCATCATCTTGACCATCCGGCTTCTCCAGCTTGCCAACGAGAAGCTACGACTCGTCAGCATGATGGGCGTGCCGGGGCAGAAGCAGCGCTACTGGAAGTTCTACCGGTCATGGTGGATTCCCAGGCTGAGGAGGAATCTTCTGTATGCTCCGCTGTGGAAGAAGCGCCACAACCGCGAGGTCATCGTGGCCAAGTCCATCAGCCTGGGAACGCTCCCCTCCCGCCTGCACTTTCTGATGCTGCTGGCCTACATTGTCTGCAACATGGGGTACATGTTCGCGGTTGAGTGGTCGAGACCTAACAAGTACTCGATCGCAGCCGAGCTCCGGGGCCGCTCAGGCACTCTGGCCCTGGTCAACATGCTCCCCCTGGTCATCTTCGCCGGCCGCAACAACCCCCTAATCGGCCTTCTCCGCATTTCGTTCGACACCTACAACCTCTTTCACCGATGGATCGGCCGGCTCGTGGTGGTGCAGGTCATCGTGCACATCGCGTGCTGGTACCACGTCCAGCTCGCCGGCGGCGGATGGTCGAGCGTGAGCTATCGCCTGTCTCACGAGGTCTTCATCACCAGCGGCATGGTCGGCGGGGTCGCCATGGTCCTCATGCTGCTGCTGTCTCCGTCGCCCATCCGACATGCTTTTTACGAGACCTTCCTCAACATCCACATCGTCTTGGCCGTCCTCACCCTTGCCGCGACCTGGGTCCATTGCGCAACGCCCTCCATCCCCGGCGGCCTGCCCCAGCACCCTTGGATCATCGCCATCACCGTCCTCTTCGGCTTCGAGCGGCTCGCCCGCTTCCTCCGCATTGTCGGGTCGAGCTACTCGCGCAAGAACGGATGGGCCGAGGCGACCGTTGCGCCAATGTCGGGCGAGGTCAGCCTTGTGACGATCCGGCTCCCCCGCTACGTCGACGTCAGGCCCGGCTCACACGCCTACATCCGCCTCGGCGGAGTCAACCCGTGGGAGAACCACCCGTTCTCGGTCGCCTGGGTCGAGCACAAGTATGCGCTTTCGGACGCGCTTTCGGATGCGCCTTTGGATGCGCCTTTGGATGCGCCTTTGGATGCGCCTTCGGATGCGCTTTCGGATGCGCCTTCGGATGCGCCTTCGGATGTGCCTTCAGATGCGCCTCCGGACACGCCTCCGGACACGACGCCTCCGGACACGCCTTTGGAGACCTCCCTACCCACGTTGGAGCCCACGTTGGAGAAGGGCATGAGAGAGGACAGCAACAGCATCAGTAGCAACAGCATCAGCAGCGAAAAGGACACCATCAGCAGCGACAAGGACAAGGACAACGACGACAAGGATAACAACAACAACAACAACAACAACAACAACAACAACAACAACAACAACAAGGACCTTGAGAGCGGCAGGGTAGTGCCGAAGTGGGCCAAGCCGGTGAGCACCAATGTGTCGTTCGTCATCGGTGCGCAGGGCGGCATGACACGGCGGCTGTACGACAAGGCGCGCGCGACGGGCCTGAAGGAGATCAAGGTGAAGGCGGCCTTCGAGGGGCCCTACGGGGGCCACCACAGCCTCGACAGCTACGGGCACGCGGTGCTGTTCGCCGGCGCCACGGGCATCACGCACCAGCTGCTCTACGTGCGGCACCTGGTGGAGGGGTTCGCGAACGGCACGGTGGCGACGCAGCGCGTGACGCTCATCTGGATCGTGCGCGACATGGAGGCGCTCGACTGGGTGAGGCCGTGGATGGACCTGATTCTGCGCCTGCCCCAGCGGAAGGACATCCTGCGCATCAAGCTGTTCGTGACGCGGCCCAAGGACAGCAAGGAGGTGGTGTCGGCCTCGCCCACGGTGGAGATATTCGCCGGCCGGCCCGACATCCCGCTGCTGGTGGACCAGGAGCTGACCGAGCAGCAGGGCGCCATGGCCGTGTCGGTGTGCGGGCCGGGGAGCCTCGCGGACTCGGTCCGAGAAGCAACCGTCAAGGCGCAGGACACGGGACAGAGCTGCGCATACATTGAGGAGTCATTCACCTGGTAGAGGGGGGAAGGCTCCATGGAGGCTAGAGGCCGGCGCCGCCGCTGGCGCTTGAATTCATCCATCATATCTAGCGAGCGAGCAAGCGATCGATTTTTTTTTTTGGTTTTGAACTCTACTGCACGAGTTGCAAAGGAGATGGAGATCATTTCCCTCCAAATTTCCCTGCCAATTTTCCTTTCCTTTTTTTATTTCTCTGCTTCGCTTCACTTCTTTATGTGAATATTCTCGACGGCTTTTTTTTGTTCTTAGCGTTTTTTTTTTTCCCCGTATACTTATTTCACCATGTTACTACAGTGCCAGTCACAAAAAATAAACATACAGATCTCTCAGCTCCCCTAGGGCCCGTACACGCCGATTTACTAACCCCGTATACCTTCCACGTTATCTAGGTCCTTATATACTAACGGCTCTACTTCGAGCGGAGCGAGGTCGGGGGTCTGGGGGGAACCCCCAGGAAAAAGAAAGTTATACCATTTACCTTTTTTTTTTCCTGGGGGTTCCCCCCAGACCCCCGACCTCGCTTCGCTCGAAGATGTTATAGCAATAGACTCTCAAGGCCCTGCCGACACGGGGCCATGAGGGGAAAGTGGTGGAACATAGAATCTCAAACAACTTTCAGCTCCAGATAGATATCTTCCTATCTATACCAGGTGATGATTGTGTCAAGTCCCAGCTGACCTTCCCGGCCTTACCTTCGTTTCCAAGAGGCTCGCCCCCCTCAAACTTGCGGTTCATTGCACATCTCTAGCAAGACTTGAGGTATTGTGAGGTATTATTACCTACCTGCAAACACGATTGGCCGCTGCAAAGGCTCATATGGCGATGACAACAACTACAGCACGCTCGATTCGCTTCAAAAGCCTGAGGAGATCATCCGGGCATTCCTTCGCGAGAACCTGTGAAGGACTTTTCCGCGCCCCCTGGACAAGGAAGGACTGGCGCCGGCTCCCGGGGGGTTGGGGGGGGGCAAATACTACAGCGGGATACACGGCACGCTCGATGAGTGCTTGACCTCCCGGATCCAGTGATCCCTGCAGTACTTCTTATGGCAGCGGTGGCGCTTGAAGAAGTCGCGCATGACGTCGCGGCCCAGGTCGGGGACGCCAAAGGTGCCCTTGACGCGGGAGGTGATGAGCGGGTCGGAGATGGCGAAGCGGCCGCGCCGGTCCAGGCCGCCCTGGATGTCGGCCAGCAGCAGGGCCCTGGCCGAGTTGTGGTAGGAGAAGTGTGAGAGCGCCTCGGCGGCCTTTTGCATCTTGCGCTCGCCCCGGTCCTCCATGTATTCGTCGCGCGCGATGCCTCGGGGCCAGTTGAGCTTGAAGTAGTCGTCGATCCAGGGCTCGACCATGACCACCTCGCCGTCAGCCAGCTCCGTCACGATCGGCCAGTTGAGCACGAAGCGCGGCCAGCCGACGAGCTCGCGCCGGCCCCAGGTCTCGACGATCTCCTGCGTCTCGGCCACGATGCGCATCTCCTCGTCGAACTTGTCGCCCGGCGTCCGGCCGTACGACTTGCCGCCGCGGAAGCGCTTGACGGCGCAGAACTTGCCCGCCCGCGAGCCCGCGAGGTAGACGCCCTTCCACACCCGCTTCCAGTTGCCCTTGCCCACCGGGTGCCGCTCGTCCACCCACCGGAAGTCGGCCGACTCGTTGTACCTGGCGAACTCGTATCCCGCCCACGCCATTTGTCTAATCTAATGTCTTGCTTGTGCGCGTGCTTGACCCTTTTTTCCCCCTCTTCTTCTCCTTCTTCTCTTCGAGTGCTTGTTGCGCAACAAGGCGGGAATGTGTGTATGTGCTGCTTGCCCGAGGAAGAGTTTGGGTGGTACGAGCATCTCTGGACTCGGCCTACCCAGGAGCGCGCTTAAGAGTGAAGAAGACATCATGAAGCGAGAGAGAGAGAGACAGGTGGTCAAGTGAAGGCAGACAGGGCCGACTTGATCCGAGAGAACACATCTAGACCAGAGATGGGGCAGTCAGGACAGTGAACGAGGAATATATGCATCCGAGGCAGGTTAGACAGGTAGGTAGGCGAGTGTGAGGTGGAGGAAGCGGTGCGCCAGACCGTTCTCAGATCACTGCTCTCACATGTTATATCGTCAGCTGTTTATAAATAACTCCTGACCAACGTGGAATTCATCACACCAGCAGGTGCCTTGTGTTCTTCCCTTGAATACCTCGTGACCCTTCCCTCGAATGGGCGGTTGAGGTCTGGGTCACGGAAGTGGTCATTGTTGGATGTTTTCATGTTGGATGCTGTGTGGCCCAGACCAAATTCCTCGCAACGCCTTACGACGGGGGGTCCAGAAGCCTACAACAAGACGTCTTTGCCCGGAAGAGCACGACAGAGCAGAACCGGGGCTCAACCTTGTCCACAGCTCCCGCTCGGACAAGATTTCCTTGTCCCATGTAAAACGGCTCATCTGTGCTCAACACTGGGGAGGGGACATAACCAGCAGCCCAGTCCATGTGGACTAATATTTTTCGAGTCTTGCTGGACGCCGTTTGCGAAGGGACACGACGGTGTGATGATGGCCCACGAAGGCTAGTCTAACAAGTGTGCATGCAACGTACTAAGCATAGTGGTCGCAAGGCTTGAAGAGAACAGGGGCTTCATGTCTCCGGTGACTCAATCTTCGACGGAGAATTTTCCTCCCAACAGTCCCCCAGCCTGCTTCGAATGCTTCTGCTGCTTGTGCATCGTGGTTGAACCCCCCCCTCCCCCCCCCATATGTGATAGATCCTATAATTCCACAACACGGGTTTCTTACATGGCATGTTTACAGGGAGTGTTCGCGTTCCTTCCTGCCAGAAAATACTCGTCTTCTCAATTTTTTTTTTTTCTTTTTTTCTTTTTTCTCTTCTTGGTAACCACAACGCCTCTGACTTGTTATTTGTTCGATATTCGAGGAGCTTGCGACGAGGCCGGGGGGTCTGGGGGGAACCCCCCCAGAAGAAAACCTTCCCAGTTATTACTATTTCAGGAGATTTCCTGGGGGGTCCCCCTCAGACCCCCCGGCCTCGTCGCAAGCTCCTCGAAGGGCAGAAAGGCTTCTGTTATAATCTCGGGGTTTTCTTTCCTCCTCGATAGTATTGAGATATCGTAAAAATATATTGGGGTGGTTGTATTGTGTGGAAATGCACCTCCAACTTAGTAATACAGCAGTGGTATAGTAAATCCACGTCGCACGGTATAATACAGTACTGACCGCGCTGTACCATACTGTGGACCCACTCTTTTGGAACCACAATTCGTTTATCCAGAACATCGCATTCGCTTGTGTTCATTACAGTACCTGCCTGCCTGCACGGCTGATGTTTTGACATAAAACAGTCACATTGCATGGAAATGGGGAAGGCTGGGGCTGCAGCACCACCGTGACAAGGTAATGGAAGTAAGCGAACGCACGTTTTAGCGGACCACAACAATATACGTATTTTTCACGATATCGAAATATCGTGGAGGAAAGAAAAACCCTAGATTCTAATACAAGGCTTTCCGGAGATCTCGAATATCGAAATAGTAAGTCATAAGAACTTGTGGTTAAGGAGAGAGAGAAAAGGAAAGACAAAAACAGGAGAAGACAATCCGTTCGCTTGCTTCCACCCCTGTGTGGTCGGGGAAAAGGAGAGAAAGAGGGGAGGGGGAGGGATGGAAGAAACGCAGGCTGGGTTTGATCATGCAAGATCTTGCTCGCCCGGGGCATCCATGTTGGTACAGTATGTGGTAACAGCCAACAGACAGGCAGCCAGGGAGAATACCATTTTCTGTAATAAGCGAATGCGTACGTCATCGATTTCCCCGTAAAACGAATACTAAGAAAATAGTCGTCTTCACTCTTCTTTTTCTGTTTTTTTCTCCATAACCACAAACCACTTTGTTTTACTGTCTTGATTTTCGAGGAGCTTGCGACGAGGCCGGGGGTCTGGGGGGAACCCCCAGGAAAAGAAAAAAAAAAAACTTAATATAATCATAAGAAGGAGGGTTTTCTGGGGGGACCCCCCAGACCCCCGGCCTCGTCGCAAGCTCCTCGAAAGGCAAAAAAGCCTTGTTCAAATCCCGGGTTTTCTGTCTTTACGATAGTTATTAGATATTACATAAAATAGATTGTGGTAGTTGGACTTCCTTCGCTTGCTTCCATGTCCTGACAGATGCTTGTGAGTGAATGTCAACACAGCCCCCCCTCAACGATGTCGACGGCATGTTGGGTTGAGATTTGGACAAAATGGTTCTATTCCATGTAACATTCATTCTATTACATGCAAGAAGAGAAGAGAAGGGACAAAAGCAAAAGGGCAAACGAGGCCTGCTTATGAGCCCGTGATGGTGAGTAAGTACGCCGAGCAAGTTGCCACAGAGTAAAAAGGAGGCCTTGTAAGCATAGAATCCAACATTTCGCGTGTGACATGAAAACCCCCCCTCCTTTTTCATCCATATTCAGGCGCGGTCAAAGGCCTTTGACCCCAGCGTATCCGTGACCAAGACCTCCTGCCGCACCTCGATGTCCTGAGACTTGCGCGTGCCGTGCTCCTTGTAGCCGCCCGAGGAGCCGCCGATGCTCGACCCGTCGCCGCCGCCGCCGACGCCGCCCTGCACTTTGACGGCGTGCAGGTTCCTCTCGCCGTGCAGCATGTAGCCGTCCTCGAGCTCGAAGTAGCCGGACTTGGTGACGGTCTCGCTGGTGCCGTTCTTGTTAGCATGGCGGCGCGAGTTCGCGTTGCCGCCGCCGCCGCCGCCGCCGCCGCCAAAGGTGACCAGGGTCGGGTGGTTCCCGCTCGCAGGGTCGGAGTCGCCGCCGTGCTTGGAGTTTCCGGCGCGGGACCGCACGCCCGAGACGACCGTCTTGATAAGCGGCCGCACCCAGGCAGCCCAGAGCGGCATCAGGGTCGGGAGGCTGGCGGCAATGATGCCGATCCAGAGCTCGAGGTCGGCCACCAGCAGCACGATGCTGAGGCCGTAGGTGAAGTCGACGAGCGTCTCGCTCTTGACGGTTTCGACGAGGCGCCAGATCATGATGGCAGTGTTGCTGTTGGGACGGGACAACACACACACACATACTTAGTAACGGTAACGGTAACGGTTCCGTTCAAGTGCCCCTGACGGCGCAGCAGAGGGCTAAGCTAAACAAAACAACTTACATAAAACCAGTGCATAGCAAGAAATTGATGGTGAGCTTGTTCTTGAACTCCATCTGCAGCCGCCACAGGGTCGGAAGCGGCATGATGATGATGAACAGGTCCATCACGATGTTGATGCAGACAGAGCTGATCTCCTCGTACGACAGGTTCCGGCAGTGGCCGCCCGGCTGTGGGTCCCATTCCTGGTAGATGGGCGTGCACTGGGTCATGAAGATGCAAAAGAAGGTGACGAAGTAGCCGGCGACGGCACCCAGCAGGGTGTAGAGGATGATCCGGAACGTGCGGCTGTTGGTGGTGAAGATGGTCCGGTAGAAGCACAGGATCGAGGCCTTGATGCCGCAGGTGGCCACGAGCCAGGTGAAGCTGACCGAGGTAAAGTTCTAGATCGAAGAGGCACGCGCACACACAAGTCAGTCTGGATAATGCGTCGTCCTGTGCCTCTCCCCACGCTACACGCCTGCTCTTTTTTCTTTCTTTTCTTTCTTTTCTTTCTTTTCTTCTTTTCTTACCTTGTATTGGACGCCAAGCTGGTCACTGCCGAGGTCTTCCAGGTGGTAGCCCAGCCCATGCGGGATGGCCCATATTGTCATGGACGTGTTGACGACGGTAGCGAGCCAGGCCAGGAGGATGAGCCAGTCGTCGATGCGGATCCGGCGCTTGGCCAGTGCGAGGGCAGCATAGAAGCGAAGGGCGACCACGACCGTGATGATGGCGGTAAAGATGATGATGAGCTCTAGCAGCTGCGTCCCAGACTCTGAGATGGGCAATGTCGGCACCGACACCATCTTGGCATGCTCTTAGCGCGGCTTGGCCGCGCACCGAAGGAGGGGATGAGGAGGAGGAGAAGGAGGAGGAAGAGCTGAAAACTTTTGCGGAGTCTGTTCCTCGAAGGCTGTTCCTTGCCATGCAAGATGGGCAGGTGCACTTTTGGTGAAGACAAAAGTTATCGAGCAACATTATAGATCGCGCGGCTCAACGGCATGAGGATGAAACTCGATCTTGTATGTGTCTGCACAGACCCAGAGGTAATCTGCTACAATCGTCGCAGCCACTATAACATCTCTCCAGTATTATAGCATTACCTGTCATCTGGATCCTCACGGAGGATGCATATTCTGGCGACCGACACACACTGACACTCCCTGCAGTAGCGAAATGCGCCGAAGAGCGACTACTCCGCACTTTTTGACCGTGCACAGAGAAGCATGCTGGCATGCTATCAAAAGAGGGTCGGCCAGAGAAGGACAGACGGTGGCGACAGAAGAGTATCCTCCATTCCCCAGGGGTGGAAATAAGCGGATGCACACGTCATGTCCTTCTCTTTTTCTTCTTCTTAACAAATACAAGCCCGTTTGACTTACTTTTTCGATACTCGAGATCTCCTAAAAGCAGTCTGATATAGAATCTCGGGGGTTTCCTTTCCTTCCACGATTTTTCTTGATATCGTAAAAAATAGATGGCGGTGGTTACAACAGTACATTCCCTTACTTCCAAAAACTGCATTCGCTTGATTCCACCCCCATCCCCCATCCCCCATCCCCCAACCTCTCGGCGCCCGAGCTCGACACTTCTCAGGCTCTGTTGCAGGAATCGGCCATGGCGTGATAGCCATCTGGGGGCTCTGGAGCGTGGAGATTGATCATCTCGGCCTCCTGCATCTTGCATCAAATTACAGTCTGGACATCCTGACATCCGAGGGGATTGCTGTTTTGCGGGCCTATTTGGGAGCAAAACACTGTCTCTTTCGGACAACTTGTGTCTAAATCCCGCTCTCGACCAGGGAGGAGGGGGGAGAAGCCGGGGTAACAGTTAACAGTCCCACCTCGACCAACTTGCCAGCCAGGTGGTCATCAGGGGGAGGAAGCAAAAAAGGGAGCCCACCTTCAAAAGCGCTCGCAGGGAGTGGAAGCAAACAGATGGAGTTTTGCAATAAGCGGATGCATAGTCATCAATTTCCCCGTAAAACTAATACTAGGGAAATACTCGTCTTCTCTTTTCTTCTTCTTCTTCCCCCCTTTTGTTCTTAGTAACTACAAACCCTTTTGACTTTCTTTCTGCCTTTCGAGGAGCTTGCGACGAGGCCGAGGGGTCTGGCGGGGACCCCCCAGGAAATCTCCTTGTACTGGTATAGTAATAGCTAAGAGGGTTTCTTCTATACCAGAAGATTTCCTGGGGGGTCCCCCCCAGACCCCCCGGCCTCGTCGCAAGCTCCTCGAAAGGCAGACAGAAAGAAAGCCTTCTTAGAATCTCTTTTTTTTTTCTTTCCTACAGGATAGTTGTTGAGATATTGTAAAAATAAAATAAATAAATAAAATAAAAATAAAAACACGCCCATATTGTGGTAGTCAGGTAATGGAGGTAAGCGAATGCACTTTTTGGGAAAAAAAGCGAATGCCTCGAACCACCACAATCTATGTTTACGATATCAAGAGATATCAAGGAGGGAAGAAAACCCCGAGATTTCGACAGAAGGTTTTTTAGAGATCTCGAATATAAAAAAGCAAGTCAAAAGGGCTTGTGGTTATTGAGAAAAAAAGAAGAAGAAAGGAAAAGACGAGTGCATTCGCTTATTTCCAAAAAGTGCATTCGCTTATCTCCATTACCTGGTAGTTAGACTGCATTCGCTCGTGTCCATTATCTGACAAGCACTTCTCTTCTCCCCCCCTCTTCTCCTGACGGGATCTTCTCTAGACGAGAGAGCGCAAAAGAAGCTTGACCAAGTCTCCCCCTCTGCCCCTGTGCTTAATCTTAAAAGCTGTGCTCTTTACAGCATGAACTGCATACCTACCCACGAAGTCGACAGGTCGACGCTCCACAATCATTCTTTGCCCCTCCCCTTGCCCCCCTCCCCTTGCCCCCCTCCCCAAGCCCTCATCCAAGCCCAAGATCCGTCGTGGGAAGGATTTGGTCCACCGGGGCCGGATACCCGCAAATTGTGGGTTCGCATCACGCCCGCTGTGGAGTGGAGTGATGGCGAGTTGCAAGGTCTTGGGCTGTCTTGACGGAGGGAGGGGATGAATATGAGATGCTCATCGCTCGGTCGTGGTTGTTCTCTTGAAGCGAAGGCTGTTTTTTTTTTTTTGGCCTTGGTTTTTTTGTTGAAGACAGGCAGTCACGCAGTGTAGGGCCTCGTGACCTCGTGCATACATATCACAATAGTAAGCAATAATAGTCGATAATTGGACGGCAAAGACCCCTGTTGTTGATAAACAGCTGCTCGCCCAACCCCCAGCCCGCAGACACGAACTGCCTGCGTGCTTGCGCACTTCCGCCTGCTCCGTCCACATGCTTCGTCCACCTGCTTCCGTGGACGGGCATGGTACTCGGAGGAGTGCTTCTAGTCCTTAACATGTCCGGGCTTATTCCCGGCCCTAGCCTATAGGTCGGAGGGCGAGACGATCCTTATGCAATTCGGTACCAAGCATTTGCTTTGCTCCCTCTGCTATGATGATAGTCCGAGTCATGCTTGTTCTTGTATGGGACTACGTAGTAGGCCCGATGCTGTCGTGTGTTCTTGCGTGGAATGTCGGAGGAGCCGGCTTCATGCGCCCCGGCTGAGTATGAGCCGGACATGGGTCAACCTCCATGACCACGTTCACCCAGAGAAGGATCGCGGAGAAGAGTTCCGGCCGGGGTTGCCGTATCCAGCGGCGCTGAAGGTCGTGATTTCACGACCTGCATCGATTTCACAACCTGAATCGATTTCACACTGCATCAGGCCAAGAAGAGCAGGACACTATCAGACTATCGGGTTCAAGTCCCCGGTCTATTTCTAGCTCTTCCTGGTTCGAACTAGTGCAGTAGCCACGGGGACGACCCGTGTCTTCCGACCGAGCAGCCGAGATTGTTGTTGGAGTCTGGCAGGCTGGAGATGATGATGGACGGCCATAGTGGATCGAGTTTAGCCTCCGCGGCTTGCTTTTGTATGATGATACTGTATACATATATAACCAGGGCGGCCGGACGAATCCATCGACAACTTAACTCCATCTTACTTCACCGCAGCTTTGGTCCTTCCTTTTCCTTCGCCGCTTGGACCTTAACTGCTCCATTCTTTTTGGCCCCTTGTCCCCCACACTCGCTCGCTCTTCTTTTTTCCACGCTCGTTTCATCATCATGCTCCCGCACGGCCTCCTCCTCGCCTGTGCAGCCTTGGCTGCATCGGTCCCCACCGCCATGGCCGTGGCCGTGCGCCCCATCACCAGCACCACCTGCCGCTGCTTCCCCGGCGACCCGTGCTGGCCGTCCGCCAAGTCGTGGGCCTCCCTCAACCAGACCGTCGGCGGGCGGCTCGTCAAGACCGTGCCCCTTGCGGCCCCGTGCCACGACTCGGAGTGGGGGCCCTACGACGCGGCCGCGTGCGCGGCCATCCAGGCGGCCTGGGACGAGACGGCCACGCAGTACTCGTCCTCGTCGTCGGTCATGTCCGAGTTCTTCGCCAACCAGAGCTGCGAGCCGTTCTATCCGCAGAGCGCGCCGTGCACGGTGGGCTCGTACGTGCAGTACTCGGTCAACGCCACCGGCGCGGCCGACTTCCAGGCCGCCATCGCCTTTGCGCGCAAGAACAATGTGCGGCTCGTGATCCGCAACACCGGCCACGACTACCTCGGCAAGTCGACCGGCGCCGGGTCGCTGGCCATCTGGACCCACCACATGAAGAACATGTCCCTGATCGCCAACTACAAGTCGGCCACGTACTCGGGCGCCGCCATCAAGTTTGGTGCTGGTGTGCAGGTGTTTGAGGCCTTTGACTTTGCCCACAAGAGTGGGCACGTCGTCGTTGGCGGTAACTGCCAGGTATGAGGAACTTTTTTTTTTTTTTTTTTTTTCTCCTTTTTCCCCCTCCTTTTTCTTCTTTTCTTCTTCCTTCCTCCTCCCTCCCTCCTTCCCTTCTGTTTTTTTCTTCCCCTTTTTTTTCTTCTCTTTTCTCTTACTAACTCCTCAACCTACAGACTGTCGGCATTGCAGGGGGCTACTCGCAGGGCGGCGGGCACGGCGCGCTGTCGTCCATCTTCGGCATGGCCGCCGACCAGGTGCTCGAGTGGGAGGTGGTGACGGGCTCGGGCGCGCTGGTGACGGCGTCGCCGGCGCAGAACGCGGACCTGTACTGGGCGCTGGCCGGCGGCGGCGGCTCGGCCTACGGCACGGTCGTGTCCATGACCAGCCGCGCGCACAAGGACATGCGCACGGCCGGCGCCAACATGACCTTCACGCCCGCCGGCGTGACGGCGGACCAGTACTACGACGTGGTGCAGACGTACATCCAGCAGATCGACCACCTCACGGCCGCCGGCGCCGCGCTCGTGTGGTGGGTCAACGCCGACGCCTTCGCCATGACGCCCGCGACCGGGCCGAACCTGACGGCCGCCCAGCTGGACGCCTTCTTCGCGCCCGTGCTGGCCAAGCTGAAGAAGTACGGCATGACGTACACGTACGAGTCGCACGACTTCCCCACCTACCTGGCCGAGAACCTGGCCATGGACCTGCCCTACACCATCAGCAACCTGAACATGGGCGGCCGCTTCGTGCACCGCGACGTGGTGAAGAACAACATCACCGGCCTGATGAAGACGATCCGCACGATCAACGAGAACGACGCGATCGTGTCGGGCATCTCCATCAACGCGACCAAGAAGGCCGGCTACAAGGACGCCAACGCTCTGAACCCGCTCTGGCGCGACACGTCCATCGCCGTGGTCATTGGCTTGTGAGTGGCCCTCCTCTTCTCTTCGGTGTATTTTCTGTTTCCTACCTTCTTACCTCCTTACCCTTGACTAACTTTCCGCGCAGGACGTACTCCTTCACCGACTGGAACGTCAACCTCCAGCAGCAGGATCTCATCACGAACACGCTGATGCCGCTGATTGAGCAGCTGACGCCCGGCAGCGGTTCGTACATGAATGAGGCCGACTACCGCCAGCCCGATTACATGCAGACATTTTACGGCGGCAACTGGGACAAGCTGCAGACGATTAAGAACAAGTACGACCCAGACCAGATCTTCTACGCCAAGACAGCCGTGGGCAGCAATAAGTGGGCCCAGGACGCGTCGGGTCGCCTGTGCAAGGTTTCTGCGTGATGACTCATCTTTTTGCCTTTTTTTTTTTTTTTTTTTTTTTTTTTTTTTGAATCATGAGAAAGGACGTTGGATAGTAGCGGTTAGCTCATGTCCATGACAATACAGCTGATGAATTGCGGACGCTGGGATAGCTGGGTTGCTTCACATGACGACGGCTTCGCCTCCGTCTCAGTCGATTGCTGGGTGCTTATATATATCTACTACCTATCTTGCATTGACTGATATATGCCATATCATGCGCTATTTTCTTTCAAATACATTCTTCATGTGTCATACTCATGAAGACGTGACGACTACAATGCCCTAGCAGGTAATAGACACAAGTAAATGCGTACGTCATTTCTTTCCCGTAAAACCAATACTAAGAAAATACTTGTCTTCTCTTCTTATTTTTTTTTTCTCTTTTTTTTTCCTTGTATTTTTCTTCTCCGTGATTATAAGCCTTTCGAGGAGCTTGCGACGAGGCCGGGGGTCTGGGGGGAACCCCCAGGAAAAAAAAAAGGAAAAAAAAAAGAAAAAAAACAAAAGTTGGAAGGGTGAGAGGGCGTTTCCGGGGGGGTCCACCCA
>WXYE02283184.1:0-30332 GCA_011319275.2 Echinosphaeria canescens | reverse complement strand
TTTTTCTAGCTGACGGTTGCTGCGGTTTTAATTTTATGAACAGGCAATTTCTGGTCATTTCCGCATAGGCACCATATGTTCTTCCTTTTGCAGCCCTACCGCCAAAAGCCGGGGGTGAAGATTCTTCTATGGATTTCATATCTTCCCAAGGAATGAAAATATTCGCTTCATTATTTTCTATCGCTTTCTTGTAACTAAGCGGTTCAAGAAAAACTAAATTAAAGGAAAGCCCATTATCTCGTACTTCAATAAATTTCTCCTTATCTCCGACGATACACTTTATTTTGCAAAGTCGCTCATAATTAAGTGGCTCATACTTTATTGTATAAACTACCAAAAAAATTACTAAGCATAATGGCACTGTAAATACATAAATAATCACCATACTTTTGGTTGTTAGATACAGAGCCAATATACTCATAACAGCAATAAGCAAAAAAATTATAGAGTATTTTTTTGATCAAAAAACCCCCAAACTTTCTCCTGTCTCTCTCCCTTCCCCCCCCCCCCCCCCCCCCCCCCCGTAAACCCTTTCTGTATCCTCTGGCGTTCCATACTGACCAAGTAACCCTCGCTGGCCCCCACCCCGTTTCCCAGCTGCATGCGTCGCGTCCAGGCGAACCTGAAATACCTGACCGAGGCCGCCGAGCGCAAGCCTGCGGTGGCGCCCCCCATGCACCTGCTGCCGCCGCCGCTGAACCTGCAGCTGCGCCTGCGAGTACCGGCTGACGACGCATCCGCGGCGGCGCTGGACAAGCCGCCCGACTCGGCGCAGGACCGCGCCGACCGGGCGAGACTCCTTGCTGACCTGTACAAGCGGCTGCAGGCCCTGTTCCCCGGCATCGACCCGCGCCGGGAGCCGACGATGCCTCAGGCACAGCAGAGCCAGCCCCGGCCGGGAGGGGTGCCGCAGCCGGGACAGCCGCAGCAACAGCAGCAGCCGCAGCAGCAGCAACAGCCGCAGCAGCAACAGCAGCAACAGCCGCAGCAGCAACAACAGCCGCAGCAGCAGCAACCTCCACTACAGGCACTTTCGCACCAGCACCCGCATCAGCAGCACCAGCAGCACCAGCAGCAGCACGCACAATACCAGCAGCCCAGTCCCAACATGGGCGGGATGGGCATAGGAGCCGGAATGGGCATGGGAATAGGGATGGGCATGGGCATGGGAATCGGTATGGGAATGGGGGCACCGGGCATGGGCGGCATGGGCGGCATGAACGTGGGCATGGGCGGCATGGGCGGCATGGGCATGGGCATGGGGAAACCGCTACCGGCCCTCAACGGGCAGCCGATGGGCGGCGGGCCCGGCGGGTCGCAGATGGGCTCGAGCCACAACAGCCCCGCGCCGACAGGAGGAGGAGGAGGGCTCCAGGGCCACGGCAGCACGCCGCAGATGATGCACGCGCTGCCTCCGCAGCTCATGCCGCCGGGCGGGCCCTAAACAGAACGAAAGGATATATCAGGATGAGGACCTCTCCCCGCCCTTGTTCTCTTTTTTTTTTTTCTCCTCCTGTCTTTTACCTTCTCTGTTTCAAGCTTGTGTATCATTGGCGCTTGGGTGCCAAGGCATGGAGCGATTTGGAGGGTGTCTCATATTGAACAAGCTGAGAATTCCAACCGGCGGTCTTTTTGCTTGGATGCTTCTTTGTGTACATTTTATTTTACCTTTTTTATTTGAAATAGTTGCTGACTCGTCCTCAACTTACTAACCTTTATATACACCCCATTTCTTGGATACCAAATCTGGGATTTTTTTTAACTGACTTCTCGTCTCTTCTTGAGATGCCTCTTCTTCACTATGGTGAACTATGGGTTTTTCGCTTCTTTAGCGAGGCGAGGCGAGAGGGAGAGAGAGAGAGAGAGAGAGAGAGAGAGAGAGGGCGAGGCTAGGGTAGATCTCGTGTGATAAAAGGACCTCTAAGTTTCACCCAGCAGGCTACAAGTTTGGAGAGCAAAAGGGAGACAGACAACCAGGCTTAGGAAAATGAACCACGCCTCTATGCAGTAGTACAGTGCCCATCACAAAATAAACACGCAGATCCTTGAATCCATACACCCTCTTTTACTAACCCCGATCATACTACTCCTATAATATCTTCGAGCGAAGCGAGGTCGGGGGTCTGGGGGGAACCCCCAGGAAAGAAAAAAGAAAAAAAAAAAAGGTTGAAAGGTAGAGCGGCCTTTTTCCTGGGGGTATCCCCCAGACCCCCGACCTCGCTTCGCTCGAAGTGACTATAAGAATAATATAATTGGAGGTAGTAAATCAGCGGAGTACGGATTCTAGGATCTGCATGTTGGACTACTTAGCATGTCTGCTTAGGCTTTGACAGGGAAGAGATGGGGCATGAGAATAGAAAAGGGCAATGGAAGGGGGAGGGCGTGATTGTTGAGTCGATGGGTACTGGAGGTGTAGTATGTGCGAAGTCGTCGAGGCCTCCGGTGATATTCTCCCCCTACCCCTTGCCGGCACGAGATCATATATTCTTCCACCACCCTCTCCGTTTTCCCTCCTTCCTACAGTAGTTCCTCTCTCCCTCCCCTCCCCTCCCCCTTATCAAACTTTCCTCTTCCAACCCCATCATCTTCCCCTCCTTAACCCGCCTCGCGTGCCTCTCCTACCCGGACATGCTCCTCACTTCTCCCGATAGTAGAGCACGAAGTATATACAGTACCAATCACACAATCAAACATATAAATCACATTTCCCCTACCTTCGAGCGAAGCGAGGCCGGGGGTCTGGGGGGAACCCCCAGGAAAAAGACCGCTCTACTTTTTAAAAAAAAAAAAAAATTTTCCTGGGGGGTCCCCCCAGACCCCCGAGCTCGCTTCGCTCGAAGGTACTAAAGCAATAGTACATCCAGGGCAAGTAAATGAGCGTGTACGGACTCTGGGATTTACATGTTTATTTTGTAATCGCACTGTACATACCCTCACTTTTCTTCAATTCTTAAGGGGGGGAGGGGGGTCATAGTTGCATGCATACACTTAATTGCTCACATACCTACCTGGCTGTACAATATTGGCATACAACGGGAGGCTAGGAGGAAGGGGGGAGAGAAGAGGGGGAAAGGAACAAGCATTGCATTGCATTCCGTGGTGATCATGTTTCCCTAGGACTCAACCCTTCTTTCTCATCATACACATTCTTTCCCTCTCCCTCTGTCTCTCCCTGTCTCTCTCTTCTTGCTAAGCTGCTAATGTGCTCTCGCTCACTCACTTCGTCCTCTTTCTCGAGATGGACTTGCCAGTCTGAATGACCCTGAACAACCCCTCGGGAATAAGGGAAGTTTCTCTCTACAGAGAGGAGACTATAGAGAGGACGGAGAGGAGATAGGAGCAAAAAAAGGTATGAGGATGCATTGCGAAAACAAAGGGCTAAGGGGGATTTCCGACGATATGAGATGAAGAAAAACATGAAGGGAAAAAGACACATGAACCTGCCCCCTCCTTACACGCCGAAAAAAAAAACATCGAGAAAAAAAGAAGAAAAAGACTGATGTTTCGTGCTTGCTTCTCTCCTCCTTGCAATGCTTCTTCGTTTGATTAGGTATTCTCTCCCTTACACGCACACGCTCCCTTAAGCTCCTTCTTTCTCGCACACAGACACCCTCTCTCTCCCCCCTTCCTGCTTATTGTCATCATCACTTCGTGAGGTCCCAACTCCGTCTGACATCAGCCGCCGCTTAGTTGTGCAGTTCTCTCGGTGCGTTGCAACTTGAGTTCGCCTCCTTCACTCCTTCACCCCTGTCACCCCTCCACCTCGCCCACCCCTCGCCCTCTCCAGGGATCAATCTCTGCACAAGTCATAACCCAGCCAGGCTCCTCTCGCCCCTTCACAGTCCACCAGGTAGATCGATATCGCAAATAACAGTAGTCGTCCGTCGGTCGTTCGTTCATCCATGGCATAAAATGTTCGTCCGGCAGCGCGGGTTCGTGACATGGTTTGTCCAAGGAACGCGGGATGGGTCGGAGGGGGTGGTCGTGGCGGCCAAGCAGCCAGAGTTATGATTCCCAAGCCCTCCTGCCCACCCCCCTTTTCCCCGTCCCTCCGTGGATACCCATATTCCTCTGCCGCGCTCTTGTGAGTTCTTTTTGCCTTTTTTTGTGGGTTTTTTTTTCGTGTTTGTGCTTCGCCTAAGCCGGGATCAGGTGCTCCTCTTCCTTGACGCTGTGTTCCTCCTCCGACTCGGCCGACTCGGCTGACTCGGCCGAGTCGTGCTTGAAGGCCTGCTTGGGCGCGGCCGGGAAGTCGTCGGCCTTGAGGCCCGTGGCGCCCTGGGCGTCCGGGTGGTTGGCGCGGGCGCCGCGGATCATGGCCTGGGCCTTGGCCGTGTAGTCACCCATGTACTGCTGGGCCATGTGCGTGGCTGACTCGGTGTGCTTCTGGGCGACCGAGCGCATCTGGGCCGTTTGGGCGGCCAGCAGCTCGCTTGCGTTGGCCAGCTGCTCGTCGATGACCTCCTGGTTTGTCTTGTACACGAGCGGCACGAAGAAGGCCAGTGTGGTGGCCGCCACCGCCAGGCCCCAGTACGGCACCACCTTGACGAGGAAGTATGAGATCAGAGCAGCAACGCCGGCCTGCATGGTTTTTGCGCAAGGTTCTGTCAGTTCAAGAGAGCATGCATAGTGGCAAAAGGCAAAGCGCAGATGGAGGAAGAAAAGAGCAGCGTCGAAACATACAGTAGCAGAGACAGCCACGTTCTCGGCAAACAGGATCCGCTGCGACTCGATGACACAGAAGTTGATAAACTCGTGCACGTCGCCGATAAGGACATCCAGGGATTCCCGCGGCACGGTGTAGTATGTGCGCGGCCGGAGCTGGGTCGCGAAGCCCGAGTTCAGCAGGGCCTTACCCGCGAGCTCGGCGCCGACGGTGACGGCAAGCACCATCCAGCTGAGCTTGAGCGCCCATCGCAGGATATCCAGGTACCTAGCCACAAAGATAGCCGACACGATCGAGACGTAAGCAATACCGGAGGCGCCTGTTGTCAGAACCAGCCGCTTTCTTGTTAGCATGTGCTATGTGTGTGTGGGGTAAGAGGGGGACTGTCTGCGTGTCGGGGCGTAGGGGACAGAAACTGGACCGGAAGAGGCGGGAAGACACGCACGGGGGTTATTCCATGACAGCAGCTCGGTGAAGAAGGAGTGGTAGTGGGTCAGGGGCTGGCCGGTAGCAGCGGGCTTCTTCGGAGTCTGGCGCGAAGCGGCCAGGTTGGCGAGCTCGGCCTGGGCCTTTGCGTGTTGGTCCATGGCGGTGGTTGATTTTTTTTTTGTTTTTGCCCCGAGAACAGTGGGAAGGGTGGGATAGGATTGATGTGTCCTGCGTTGCCCGGCGGACTCATCAGTCAGTCAGTCAGTCAGTCAGCCAGTCAGTCAGTTGAGTCAATTTCAGCAAACTCGGCTCGTTCTTGCTGCCCTGCGTCATATTCCTTCCTTTTGTCGCTGAGGCCGGTGCGACAGATGCAGACAGACAGCTAGTTGATTACATGACTTGGGGGAACGATGGAGAAGCGGCGAAAACGGGACAGCTGCAGCGACTTACCGATGTTTTTTTATGGAGAGGGAGACGTTGCAGATCACAGCTGCAATAGCTTTCTTTTTCTTTCTTCTCCAGAGTTAGTTTCGGGTAGGGACGGGATGTCTGTGAGATGGAGAGCGTAGTGCGAGAGTGAGAGAGAGATAGAGAGGGAGAGAGAGAGAGAGGGAGGGAGAGGGAGGAGACAGGTCAGGTGCAACAAGACTAGATTGGTGTTGGATGCAAGGTGTCGACGGCTGTTCGCTTTTTTTGAAACGCTGCGCAGAAGCGAACCGTGACTGTGGCAGTCCGTCGGCCGGTTTTATTTTAGCAGGTGGCCGGGTCGTTGGTATGGTGGTGGTCGTCAGTCGGCATTCAAGGGAATGAATGACGACAGGCTGGCAAGTGCAGATGGGTTCGCAAACAAGCTTAAAGTGGGGGCGGGGCGGTAAACGGTGGGAGAGATGAGAGGTGAGAGATGAAATAGATGAAATACAGTACAGTACAGTACGCATGTATACTTTTATTTGACCGATGACGATGACGATGATGACGAGAGATAGATGAATTAGATAGCCTGCCTACCTTTACCTTCAGGCCTCACAAGGATGTTTTGCAAGAGCAAGAGGGAAGACTTGCAGTTGCAGCTCAAACTGCTAGTCGTTTGTTGTGGTCGAGGAGATCCTGCCCGGGCGGGCTTGGCTTGGCCTCGGCTGTCTCTGACGTAATCTCGTATGCAGTGTGCCGGACGAGAGACGACCAGCAGGAGGGAAAACAGAGAAAACTTGAAGGCACGCGAGGTTCTCTTAGGGAATCGGGAAGCCGGCGCGGGATTTTTTCTTTTCTTGGTTTTAGTGCTGTACGTACTTCGGATCAGGGCAAGTTGAGAAGTTGGCAGAAGTTGGTATACCGATGATTTCACTTTTTGGGAGGGTCGGGGGAGAGGAAGAACAGAGAAAAAGAGAACACAAAAAAAAAAGCACGGCTTTTTTTTTCGTGCGACCACGAGCAGATTAATATGTAGGAGGAAGAGAAGAAGGGGAGAAAGGGGGAAGAGAGAGAGAAATCATGTGTCAATGACCAGGATCTCGGGACGGTGTGGGAGCTTCAATCTTTTTTCCCTTGCTACTCATTATCGGGAAGAAGAAGAAAAAGAGGGGCCCGATGATAGGGAGTTTCGAACCCCCCCCCACTTGCATCTGCATCGACTGCGACGGAACCAGTAAGAAGAGAAGAGAAAAAGAACTTTTGATACAGATACAGTGCCAATCACAAAATAAACGTGTAAACCATATTGCTATAGTACCTTCGAGCGAAGCGAGGTCGGGGGTCTGGGGGGAACCCCAGGAAAAAGAAGGTTCAAAGGGAGAGCGGCCTTTTCCTGGGGGTCAGTAAATAAACGTATACCGACCCTAGGATCTACATATTTATTTTTGTGATTAGCACTGTGGGAAATCAATCTGCACGAGCCTTGCTGCATGGCCAAGCCCGCATGTGCGGTAGCTCAGCGGTTGGTTGGTTTTTTTTCTTTTTTTTCTTTTCTCAAATATCTTATCGAGCATGAAGCAAGAGCAAGCAAGGTCATTCATTATTGGCGGGACATGAGATGGTTTTTTGCCTCTTCACCGCTGACTCCCCCCTCCCCCCTCCCCTCCCCCCGTCTCTCCGTCCGTCCCCTCTGTGTGCGGATTGTCGTGCGGATTGTCGTGCAGATGGCCACCCCTCCATTCTCGAAACCTGCTCGCGTGACGATGGCTCCGGCAACAAGGTGACGTGGTCAGACTGGCATACAGTACATATCACCTTCCCCATGTTCAAGCTTTCAAGCTCCCGGCTGACCTGGGGCGAGATTGTCATGGATAGATATGGATATGTACAGTACAGTACATACGTACATACCTTTTTCCGGTTGGTCCCTTAAATGACAGACATGTGATTGTCGGCACCGAGACATATGGCAGATACTGTCTATAGGTATATTCCTTCTCGTCACACCTCATGTGAGCCAAGGGCCTGCTCCTGACCTTCCCTGCCGTCTACTGTCCATGCATGTTTCTGTCATGGTCATGGTGGCTGGTGATGGTCACAAAGGCCAGACATATTGCATGCCCATGAATCCATAAATCCATATGTTTGATTGCGCCGGACCCAACCGGCGATGTCTCTGCGCGTGCCCGGATATGTATTCATGTCCTATGTCGTCCATGGACGTTTTTCTTCCTCCGCTAGGCATTCTCCTCACTTTCTACCTCTCATTCACTGCCTTGATTGAGCTCATGTTTTCTCTTCCCCGTTGCCTCGTCTTCACACAGACTGAGTGAGAGTCTGCTCCTCACCGGGCCCCTTGGGCCCCCCACTTCTTGTTCAGTCTAAATACAAACTAGAGGGTATCGCTAGTAGCTCGTAGTCAAAAGCGAGAAGGAAACAGGAGAAAGCGAAAGAAGAGGAAAAATAAATAAATAAATGGAAACGCATGATTTCTTCGTCTCGTCCGTGCTCGTTGAACTGTTGGGTTTCTTCTCATGGCCTGTTATCCCATTCGCTCCCCATGATCAACTTGCAACTCTGCTTTCCCCGTCGTGTTGCTACCGTCTCCACCCCCAGAAACTGCCACCGCTGTTACCGGTCGTCGAGGCTGCTGCAGGTGCCGCTGAGGCTGAGACTGTCCCCGCCCCCGCGCTCGGACCCTTGCCCGCCGCGTCGGGCGTTGGCGACGACGTGGACGACGCCGACCCTGTCAGCCGGCCAAACAAACTTGCCGCCCCCGAAGTCGTCTGGCCTGCCGCCCCACCCTGTGCGTGCGACTGGCTAACCGCAATCGTCGTCGCCGGCCGAGACGCTGCTGAGCTGTCGCTTTGTTTCTGTTGCTGTTGATGTTGCTGCTGGGCCACAGATTTGCGCAGGTGCTCAAACATTTGCTTGTACTCCTCGGCCTCTTGCTGAGCAATCGCCTGCGCCATCTTGGCCTGCGCGAGTTCCATCAGTACCGCCTCGTGCTCCGCAGTCGGGGCCGGTTCCGGAACGGCTGCGACAATTGGCAACACGGGCGCGATGGAGCTCGATATGAGAACCGACTCCCGGCTGCTGCCGGAGGCTCCGTTGACGGGCGTGTGCCGCACCATCATCGACGTTCGCCGGTTCGCGGGCGTCGGTGCGTGCGTCGGCGTCGACATGCTGCGCCCCAGCTTGAGCTCGCGCAGTCCGCTGGCGGGTGCGGGTGCTGGCATGCTGGTCGTGTTGCCGGCACCGCCGGACGTAGCGCCGCCGCCGCTGCCGCCGCCGCCGCTGCCGCCGCCGCCGCTACCCAGACCTGTCGCCCGCGAGAACCACTCGCCGGCTATCTCTGCAGCGGCCGCTGCGGTGGATGTCGGCGTGTCAGATGCTCGGGTTCGCAGACCGTGCACCTGCTTCTCGAGCCTCTGCTTCTCCTGGTGGAGATTCCGCACGTGCGCGTGACTCTCTCTCAGCTGCTCCTTGGTATTGGCCACCTCTTGCTCCAGCTCGCCAATTCTTCCGTTGCAATCCCGTATCTTTGCCAACTGGCTGGAAAGCTGTTCCTTTGTCCGGGCCAATTCGGTCTTGTCCATTTGGGCATTTGGCTCTGAACTTGTCGAGTGCCCATCGCTACTCGGGGCAGTGGCGGCGGCGGCGGCAGCGGCGGCCTCATCCAGGCGCATTTCGACGGCGCGCATGAGAAGGGAAATATTTGGTGATATGGGGTGAGTGCCGGTGTTGGATGTTGTTGAATGCTGCTGCTGCATGACACCCAGACCAGCAGTTTCTTCTTCATGGATCTGATCCGGTTGCGGCGGCGCGCTTTCTTTGTTCTCGCCGAGCCCCATGAGCAGCGACCGCACAACCTTGGCATCCGCATCCCGATCTTCCCGCTCCTTCTGCAACTGGCTCGCCAGCTGCGCATTGCTGCGTTGAAGATCGCCCAGGGCGGTTAACAAATCCTCAATCTGGCTGTGGAGGTATTTCGCATTGCTATCGTCTCTGGCGCCGCTGCCGTTGATGAGTTGTGGGGAAGAGGTCACCATCGACTTCGCCGCGGCCGGCCTCCCGGGCCCAGAGGCTGAGAGGTCGTCGGTGGAACTGTCGCGTGTGAGGGAGGTCGCATCGGTGGATGTGGAGCTGGAAACAGAGGCGGCCGAGGAGAGATTCGTGGACGAGCCGGCCTCAAGTGAATTGAGCGTCGAAGCAAGACTCTGCTTGGAGGCACTCCGCCGAAGCATGCTCACTGGCCGCGACGGGGCCGACAGGCCCGGGCTGAGGGTTGTGCTGGTATTTGTGATGGATGAAGAGTGAGCGTTGTTGTTGTTGTTGTTGTTGTTGTTGTTGTGGTTGTTGCTGCTGCTGCTGCGGCTACTGCTGCTGTTCTGTCGTGTAGAAGTGGTGGACCTCGGCTTGGAGGCGCTGCTAAGCGGATTGCTGGAAGGAAGTGTCGGCGTGGACGAGACTGACTGGGGGGACGACGAGGCCGAAGAATGCACACTCGACGACGCCCAGAGGCGACCCAAAAAGCGGGAGGCTGCGGTGGTTGTGACGTCGGACGACCGCGCTGGGTTCGAACTGCTGGGATGTTCGGATGCGGCACTGGCGCCGCGGGCGCCGGCGTTCAGCCTTTCTTCACGGTATATCTGTTCCAGAAGGGCAAGCCTTTCACGGGTTATAGTCTCTGATAGGTGAGAGAAGTCGGTGACAAACTGGTCGGCGTTGTAGCTGTATGAGTCCCAAAGGCTGCGCGACAGCAGAAACTGCATGACATCCTCGAATTCGGAGCATGCCAGAATCCGGGCCTGGTTCTTGTGCATGAGCGCCAGGGCCACGCGCATCAGGGTCTCGGATGCTCCCTCGGCGAAAATGACATCGTAGATGCGAAACAGAAGGGGCAGGGGGCAGGTGGTGGCGAAGAAGGAGAGGAACCATTGTGAAACATAGGCCGGCTCGACGTGGAGAGCATCCATATGACCTGACAGTGCAGGAAGATCCTGTCGCAGCAACTCGTGGAACTGATATATGCGCACGTGAAGGCCTGATAGGTCCGGCACAAAGCATTGCCGCAGGTCGTAGTTCTCCATCAGCCTATTGTTATACCACGTCTTGTCAGCTTTGCCAGCACCTTATATTTGGTAAATGAACCCCGTCGTGGAATTCGTGCCACAATCCCCATTTTGTGGTGCCACTTGTCATCGTCTCCAGGGTGTGTGTGTCCATACCTGACCAGCACGCAAAAGGCCTGCTTCTCTGGCATGTGCATGAGCAGTGGACCGACTAAAAAGGCCAGTCCCTGGCAGTAACCAATCTTTGTGTCGTAGAGGCTGAAGCACTTGAGCACGCGTCCCAGCATGCGCTGGCCGTCGCCCTCGGGATCGCGGAACATGTCGATGCCAGGGAAGCTCCGGCCTAGGTCTTTCCCGATGATGCCCTCATACGGGCTGGTCTCGCCGGAAAGCTGGTCGAACACGTCCTCCAGGGCCTTGTCGCGCGCACCCGACATGCTCTGCCACACAACGCCCCGGAGCGGCGGCGGGATGCCCTTGCGGACCTTGGCCGACAGCAGGGTCGGGAGGCGCGCGGCCGTCTGCTGAGGGTCTTGCACAAGCGCCCTGTAGAACTCAAGATCCGTCATGGCTGGAGGGGGCAGTATGGAGTATCGCAGCGCCGACGGGGTCGGGCCGTGGACCATCTGCCGAAGCTGAGACATGGACATGCGCGCGGCCTTGGGGCTGGAGGCAGCGACGCCCTTCTCCGGGCTCTGGGCCGTGAAGCTCTTGGGGTTCTTAGCCAGCATGCTGTTTTCCTGTTCCAGACGTGCCAAGAGCATGGCGGCCGACTACGGATATCCAGAGTCAGCATACGAAGTGCCTAGCGGGCTTTGCAGTAAATATTCCTAATATTCGTTCAAACCTCAAACCATGTGCTTCGGGGGGGGGGGGGGGGGGGGGGGGTGCGGGGGGAGGGGGAGGCCGGGGGGAGGGGGGGGGGGGGGGGGGGTGGGCGGGGGCGGGGGGGTGAGCACTGTCCGGTGCAAGGACACATGATGCAGAACAAGTCAGATTCTGGTACTGTAGTACTAGTGTGTATGTATTTCTTCTTTCCTGATTTTTAATCCTACCCGGGCAGCCGTCAGTTCCCGCTCTCGTCCCGAGCAGATCGGGTAGGTCGTCGATAGACAGTACTACTATCAAGAGGAGAGCGGGGGAGGGGGAGGGAGGGAGGTCACTTGACGTTTCTCACTCGAGGTATCACGCAAAAACTTGCGTGTATTAGAGAAGATGGAGGAGTGGGGGAGAATTCAAGGGGGGTATTGATCTGTCCAAACAAGAAATCTGCATGACCACGAGGAAGGCAGCTGCTCAAGAAGACTTTGCAGTTGAGCCACGTTTTACACGTGCGCTTGCAAGTTCAACCATCGAGAACGCTCTGCCGGACCCCGCCTTAGTTGGCGAGGCACACATAACACGGGCGGGGTGGATGCTGGCCACCACCCCCTCACGACGAGATGTAGATTTGGACACTCCTCCTATCTCCGTATCTACATGTACAAGGTAAGGCGGCGTGACGAAGATACGTCGGTGTGTGAGCATAGACCTCAACAGACGGTAAAGAGGGGGCAGGCGAGTTACAGCCAGGAAAAAAAAGAGCGGAGATCGGGATCGACGAAAGGCACCACATGCCCACATACATGCAAATGCTGTCAGCGTCGATGCGCTGCATGGCGGATGGGCGGAAAGGTACGAACGAGGTAGAGAGGTGATGGGAGGCCAATACAAGTCGTCTCAGCGAATGCACAGTATGTTATACCGCTTGTTGCTGTGAGGAGGGCGGTTACGACTGCATCGTCGGAGCATTTTCTTCGGATGAACCTACCAACTTCTACAAGGAGAACGGTCGAGAGCTTTGATACTACCTCGTCAGCCCGTCTGCCCATGAGAGCCTGCTGTCCGGCCACGAGAGGCCGCGATGGAGCGACGGACGGAACAAGGAAAAGATGACTACCCCACACCTAAGCCCGGATGCTCGTGGGGGGCTTGGTGTGAAATGAGGTGAGATGGGTTGCATGAAGCATGAAGCAACATCGGTTTTTTTTTTTTTTTTTTTTTTTTTTGCCTGGGCCACAGCCCTCGTTTTCGCCGCGGCACTCGGATGATGCGTTGCGCTTGCTTTCAAGGGTTGACTGACTGACATGTTCTCTGCTCTCTCCCGCCCGTCTCTCCCACCACCACCCTCCCGTCCTCCCGGCATGGTCGCGTTCATGCCGTTCCACCACGATGATTCCCACAGGAGAGCCGGGTTTTGCCATGTTGGCTTGTGGCACTAGTGGTGGTGCTCGGTCCGTCGCACCGTGGCCAATGGACAGCTCCGGATTCTTTTATATCCTCGGCACATGCAGGGTCGTCGTGTGCCTTTTTTGGAGACGAGACAAGAGATTAGAGGCACGCCGCTTTGGCGCCCCTGGCGGCACATGACAGGAGAGCAGACGTATGGCGGTGGCAGGCTGGCAGGCCAGCAGGGATCGACAGCTTGTGTCGCAAGGACAGGGGGACGGCGACTGGACGGTGGACCACACAAGCTACCCATGTTAGGATGCAAGGTTTGTGCAGACACGGACGGGGGGGAGCTGCAATCGCTGACACCGACAAGCACCGCAATGGCCTGGATCACATTCGCAAAGGGCAGGACGCTCTAATACCACTACATACGCTGATACAGTGGCAATCACAAAAAAAAAAAAAAAAAAAAAAAGACATGCAGATCCAAGGGTCCATATACAGCTCATCTTCGAGCGGAGCGAGGTCGGGGGTTTGGGGGGTACCCCCAGGAAAAGACCGCTCTCTACCTTTTAACCTTGGTTTTTGAGCGGCCTTTTCCTGGGGGTACCCCCCAGACCCCCGGCCTCGCTTCGCTCGAATGTATTACAGTAATACGTAGTATAATCGGGTTAGTAAATGAGCGTGTTCAGATCTTAGGATGTGCATGTTTATTTTGTGATTGGCGCTGTATGTACATACTATACTGTAGCAGCTCGCTCGTTAGATGTGCGTGCGTCTGACATACGACATGGTGAAACAAGCGAGCGGCTTTCAAGCAACGGAAAAGTCGGAGGGAGTCCGGCATGAACTGAGCCGTCCGGTGTGGCCGCGACTGACTAGCAGGCAGCTTCCTGGACAATAAACTTCTGATGCCCTGCCAAGAAGGCCCCTGTCGATCCGCGCTTGGACCCGTATCGAGCTGGGGAGACAAAAAGCACATTTTGGGGGAGCTGGGGAGGTCTGGAGCGGTGCTGAAGCAACGGGGTTGATCGCAAGGGACAACCAAGGAGGGGATTGGATATCTCCCGTAGTTTTGGATGCGGTCTGACGAGAAGATCAGCCCCCCCAACGATGGAATGGGAATGGGAATGGGAAATGGGGCTCGTCCGAGACCTGGGCTGGCGCCGTCGTGTTTTCGCTCCTCCCATTGTGCTGGCGAATGTGCGAGCTGGGGCAATACGGGCAGAAAACCAAGGGCCGAGAGTCCAAGGGGCGGGCTGGGCAAGGGGAGCCGAAAGGGATGGATGATGAGAATCATTGGCGAGAATGATTGATGAGAATCATCGACCAGAGCTCCTGGCCACCCACCCCAACTACGACCAAGGGAGCATACCAGGCGGTAATTGTAATACGTGCACATTCGGATGGATGGGCGCTCTGTGCCGGTCTGCGGTGTGCGGTGTAGTGGTAATGAAGTAGTGCTAGGACTATGTACGTCCGTCCGCGCTCAGTGGACTAGCTGACTAGTAGACACGCCAGGCCGTGATGTGCAGGAGGCGAGTCCATGTACTTGTAATTCCAATCTCAAGTCCCTGGATCTCGCCCTCTCGCCCTTGCTGGTCATCTTCTCGATTTCATTTGAGAGGAGCCGAGCCGAGATTTGTTAGGAAGGGAAAGGGGAAGAAAAAAAAGAAGAAAAATAAAGAAGAAAATAAAAAAAATAAAAAAAAATAAAAAAAAGAGAATTCACATTACCAATACCGCCGTATCGTCACGGTGGTCTGGGGGTTCAGCCGGCCCTTTTCCCACCTCGCCGCACTGAATGGACGGCAAGTTTGATGAAGGACTCGATGGCGTTAGCAGTTGAGGCATGGAGGGCGCAGCCTCTTGGGGGTTTTTTTTTGTTCGTTCTCTTCGTTTCAAGTCACAACGCTGCAATGCGGCATGTTCCTGTCACGGTGTCATTGCCAAGGCTCCACCCAAGTCAGTGCTCGTGCCATTGATTGGAGTGCCAAAATGTGGCATGACACTTGCCTCTTACTGGCATCGGACGGGAAAAAATCGAAAGAAAAAGAAACCCCCCCTTTCATGCAGCAGAAAAAGCCTACACCGTCTGACCGTATTAAAGATTACAGGCAAGAATACATCCTGCTGGTATGCTGGCATCGCATGTAACACCAGTGCAGGTTATGCGTAATTGATGTGATTGTAGATACACGGTAATGGGTTGATTGCTTCTTATGCTATCGTAATCCCGAGTTTCATTTCACCACTCGACCATGCTGCCATGCTGGCGGCTTAGTACTCGAATGTAAGGAACCGTAAGTATTGATGTGGAGATGGGGTAGGACGTAGGTACCGTGTATGCGCCGTCAATTACCTTCCATTACTTTTAATTACACTGGCCACTAGCCGTCGAATCGCAGCGTGAGGCACGTTAGATGTGAGGCACGTTAGATGCAGGATTGCGGGTCGCATCCCCGGCAACCAGTGGCACCCACAGCTCAAGCTGCCAGGTGCCAGCGCCAGTCCTCGCAGGAGATAAAGGGCCGAAAAGGTCGCGCCACAAACCGACTCTGACATCTCCTCTCTCTCTCTCACCCTCACATCCAAACGGTTTTTTTTTTCTTGCCGGCGTCAACTCCCGTGATATTTCATCACCTCGAGGCCAACATTTTCTTTCTTTTTCTTTATCTTCTCAGTGATACCCCCGTACCCGTTTTCATCTCCTTTTTGATATCCAAAACCCCCTTTGTCTCCCTACTCTACATTCATAATGGCTGAGGAAACCAAGCCCGTCGCCGAGGTCATCGCGCCCGAGGTTGTCGCCCCCGCTGTCGTCGTTGCTCCGGCCGTCGACGCTCCCGCAGCCGAGATCAAGCCGGCTGAGGATGCTCCGGTCACCCCCGCTGTCGTCGAGCCTGCTCCCGAGGCTGCTGCCGCCGCCACGACCGATGTTGCCGAGACGCCCGCTGATGCCGAGACGCCCGCCGCGACGGAGGAGCCTAAGAAGGAGGAAGAGGTCAAGCCGGTCGAGGAGGGTGCTCTGAGCCACAAGGCCGAGGGCTTCAACTTCCCCAAGTACGACTCCACCTCGGATGCAGTTTGCCGGTTATGACAATCTCCATTGACGACTGCTAACCCGCCCACCCCAGGAACTTGATCTACAACAAGAAGCTCTTCTGGTTCGGCTCCGATGCCGTCGAGCTCAAGGGTTTCAAGGCCGACAAGGTTACCGAGGTCGCCAACCACCTTACTGCCTGGGCCGCCGAGACTGGCAAGGGCCTGCTGTTCTACAGCGACAAGAACGAGAAGACGGCTATCAGCGGACTAATCCCCCTGGTATGCACATGCAACTTGAAGACCCGTATGACCGAGAGAGGCCTTGATGCTGACCATGCTGTCAACACGAACAGGCCGATGCATCCGAGCCCGTGGCCGAGGGCCCCCACAAGTTCCACCTGACTGCCAAGGGCCACAAGCACGTCTTCAAGGCTGCCACGCCCGCCGAGCGCGACAACTGGATTGAGCAGATCAAGACCAAGATCACCGAGGCCAAGGAAATCGCCGTCACCATCCAGGAGGCCGAGGTTTACAAGAAGACGCTCGAGGCTCTGAAGCCGGTGGTCCCCAAGAAGGACGAGAAGGCTGGTGAGCCTGCCGCGGAGACAGCTGCTGAGACCGACGCTGCCGCTGCCGAGACGTCTGAGGTGCCCGCTGAGCCGACCGTCGAGGTCCCGGTGGAGTCCCCCGCAGAAGAAACTGCTGAGGAGGCGACCACTCCTGTGGCGGCGAAGGGCTCGGAGAAACGGTCTATTAGTGCTACCCGCAAGAGGGGCTCCATCTTCGGTCTCCTGGGAGGCAAGAAGGACAAGGCCCCCGAAAGCCCCGCCACCGAGGCTCCCGCTGATGCTTCCACGGCCGAAGCCGCTCCTACCGACATCACGGCTGCTGTCGAGGCTTCTGAGGCGAATGCTGAGGGTGGCGAGGCCGCTCCAGAGGCTGCGACCGAGTCTAAGCCCGAGGAGAAGAGGAAGCCCATGCCTACCAAGCGCTCTAGGTAGGACAAGGCCTTTGGTCCCTTGGATTGGTGCTGAGCTTTGACTAACCTCATCGTTCCTTTCCAGCATCTTCGGCAACCTTCCTTTCGGCAAGAAGAAGGGCGACACGGTGACGACCCCCACCACGGAGGATACGCCTGTCGCTACCGATGCCCCCGTCATCCCTGCTGTGGCCACCACTGAGCCCCTTTCCACTGAGACCCCGGCCGAAGCCACTGCCGAGGCGGCCGCTGAGGCCGCCGACGCTCCAACTGTGGAGTCTCCCGTTGAGGCTAAGCCCGCAGACAAGGAGCAGAAGGAACAAAAGCGCAAGAGCACTCTGCCGTTTGGTTTTGGCAAGAAGAAGGCGGACGTTTCTGACGACGAGGTCGAGTCACCAAAGCTCTCTCCTTTCTCCAAGCTCCGTGCTACGATCAAGGGGAAGGGAAAGCAGGAGAAGGTTGCCGAGACCGAGGAGACCCCCGCCGTCCCCGAGGTTCCCGCTGCGTCCGCGGAGACTCCTGCTGAGGAGGCTGCCAAGGCTGCTGAGGTTGTCGCGGCGCCTAGTGCTGAGGCGGCCAACGAGGGCGTCCTCCCTGCGTCGCAGGTTGTCACCGCGGCTGCTTAGAAGGCCTAGCACGCAGGCGATGTCGAGGACATCTCTCCCCCGCACGTCAATCCGTTCTGGAGTGGGGAGACTGTCAGCACATCCGTTGAGCTAGTTGGTAGATGCGCTGCGTCATGAGGGTGGGTACGGGGGGGGCACTTGGGCTCTGCCATTGTGCATGACAGGGTGGATCGCTGCCCTTCGGCTTGGATCGATCTCTGCCAGCTAGGACTTGCTTGACATGCCCTTGGGAGAGCCGGGTTGTCGTTGCGTTTTCTATTTCTCTCTTTTTGCTTGTCTTGCAATCTTTCGGTGTTGTTGATACCCACACTTATACCCTGTGAGCGGAGGAGACTCGGCTGTTGATTTAGGAGGAGTCGTGTTTTCAAGGTCGAGGGGAAGAGAGGGGACACTTTTAAGAAAAAAATCCATAGCTCACCGTCGTCTTGTCTCTTCGATACTGTCTGGAAGAGGATGGAGGAAGCTTTGGGCGCTCAGCTACCAAAAAAATCGGGCCATGGTCGCGGGGGAGGCCAGGTTTGCCAGGTTTTCTAACCTGGTGAGCTTGACAGCCATGCGTCTACCAGTTGCTTTCGAGGACCGGGTAGTGGGGGGGAGACAAGGTAGAGGAGTTGTGGGGATCACTCGTTCTCTCTTGGCTTCATCAGCGACTTTGCCATTGACTGTTGTCGTGGCGGGGAGCGGGAGAGGGGGGCTTGGAAGCATTTGACTAATAGCTAATAATTCGACTGTCGTACACGCCCCGTCTCTCACCTTTTGCTTTTTTGTCCACAATGTCTGCTTGTACTTCCAATCACCCACATCCTTGACATGGCTGTCATTCATCTCCTACCTTACCTGTCTAGGTGTTGGACTACCAGCTTGTTATACGACCAAGTCTCTTGAGCCTCTCGTGATAGTCGGTGTGAATCAGATTCTGCCACTTGTCTACCTGGCTCTAGGAATACATGCAAGACGGGTAGATAGTGCCTTTTTCTTTTCTTACCTCGCTAGCTGTATGTCATTTATTGATAATTTACCTAAATCGTTGCTGTTGACTTTCTGCCTTTGTGGACAATATCTGAACGATGAAAAAAAAACGGCCAGAGAAAGAAAAGAAAGAAAAAAAGAAAAGAAAGAAATCCGAGGACAGTGGTATACTTGGCGCCCTCGAGATCGCTGCTCTAGCGAACTGGCACAGCAGTCTAGCTGACGCGCCCAGAGAGGTTCGGGAGACACATCGACTACCTTCCCGCTGTCTTCCCATATCGGTCTTTCCATATCGCTCCTCGGTGTATGGCAAGCCCGCCTCTGTTGAGTGCAGTGCCATAAATATACACATCCTAATGTCCGTGCACGCTCATTTACTAACGACTCTGTTTCGAGCGCAGCGAGGTCGGGGGGGGCTCTGGGGGGGGTCTGGGGGGCACCCCCAGAAAAAAAAACCAAGGTTAAAAGGTAGAGCGGCCTTTCTTTTCCTGGGGGTACCCCCCAAACCCCCGACCTCGCTTCGCTCGAAGATACCAGCAGACTCGATTAGTAAATAAGCACTTACTGTCCCCAGGATCTACATGTTTATTTTATTATTGGCCCTGTAGCAAGGGGAGGGGTGATCAAAAACGCTGGCTTTCTTGTCGCTTTACTCCAGCATGCCGTCGAGCACGGCCAGGAGCGTGTTTGCGGAGCGGTAAGATGTTTTTCTTCGTGTTATTCGCGCTGCTTGGCCCCGAGCTCGACAACGGATAAGGGCTGGAGGCGCGTCTAGTACCACCACCGTCCTCCTCCTGTTCCGGGCGTGAGCAAAGAAGGCCTTCTCAGATCAGATCAGGTCAGCGCACTCTCGATCGTCGTCTGGTTTTGCAGTCCATCTCGACGGTGAAAGATGGTCGTGCGCGTGTGGGCGATGGCGCTGAGCAGCTTCTCTCCTGGTCCCTGGGCCGCTTCGCCTCCAGCCTCGACTCCGTCTCTTTCGTGCATGTCGGTGGAGGCGCCCTGTTACATCCATCACATTGGGGTTTAGATATGTGTGCTTGAGGGCCGAAGCGGTGGAAGACCAAAACAAAAAAAAAAAACAGGTTAACATATAACGAAGGGGGTAGGTAGTGGTCAAACCGGTGCTCACTAAACCATCTCTGGATCTTGGCCTCGTACGATAATTTCCTCAATGAAAGTGCCCGACCGTGAAATTATCGCCATTCCCGTTTTCTTTACTATGGCACCTAAGATTATCACAAACGTCTCGCCTGTATCCTTGGCGAGCGTGTCCAGTGTTCCGTGAACCGCGGCTACATCATCCGGGTGCCAAGGGCTGACCAAGTTGGCGCCCATGGATTCTGCCTCAGTAAGGCCCGTGAACGTGTAGATTCCAAGGTCCGTACACGCTCGTTAACTGGCCGATTATACTATTACTATAATATCTCCGAGCGTAGCGAGGTCGGGGTCTGGGGGCAACCCCCAGATACAGGCCGCTCTACCTTGTATCGCCTACAGCGCATAAATATAATAGAAAACCACCAACTCATCAATTGTTCGCTGTCTTCCGGCGTTATATGTTTGAGATGTAGCGAACTAAGCAAAGTCTAAATATTAATATTAAACATCTAGAGCCAATTATATGCAGGAATAGCATGCTCGTTACGAGTCAGATTTTTGATAGGTTATTGGTATTATACATACAAGAAGGAAAACGTTGAGATTCTAATAGAAGGCTCCCTGGATCTCGAATGTCGAAAGGCAAATCAAAAGGGCTTGTATTTATTGAGGAAAGAAGAAGATCTTTGACTTGGAGCTTGGCACCAAGCTCTTTTTCTCTCCAAAAAAAAAAGAAGAAGAAGAAGACAAGACGAGTATTTCCTCAATCTAGGGAATTAGGAATCAGTTTTCGCTTGCTTCCATAGGAGTATCTGTATGCCGCTGATCCTGGAAAGTGTCGTACACGATTCTATGATGTCACGGGCAGGCATTTTCGCGATGGGACAAGTGATGGTCGATGAGTGATGGATGATTCTGAAGAAGTTGGGTGCAAAATCAATGGAGAAATTGGGGGTGCAATAGTTGAATGAAAGGTCAGGTAGGTAGAGAAGGTTCTAGGAATTTAAATAGGCTCAAACCAACATAATTAGGCCATTAGCTATCGAGATATCGAAAAAACCCGATTGTGGTAGTTCTCTATTACAGGAATCGGCATTCGTCATTTTTAGAAGGTACGAGTGACAAACACAATCGACCTCGCCCTTTTCTAAAACCGCCCTTCCCGAGCCCTCGTCGGCAGGCTCTGGCAACCAGGCTGAAGCAACTTCTGCCTAGCACTACAAGCATAACCATCCCAGCATCGGCTTTGCGTCGGCTGGCAATCAACCAGACACAGCTTCTGCCTAGCACTACAAGCACGACCATCCCAACATCGGCTTCGCGTCGGCTAGCAATCAACCTGAAGCAGCTTCTACCGAGCACTATAAGCACGACCATCCCAGCATCGGCTTTACGTCGGCCGGCAATCAGTCTGAAGCGACCTCTGCCCAGCACGACCAGCACGACCAGCCCAGCATCGGCTTCTCGTCGGCTGGCTCTGCCAATCAGTCCGAGGCGGCCATCATCGGCTTCTCGTCGGCAAATTCTCCCAACCAGCCCGACACAGCCTCTGCCCAGCACCAGCCCAACCTCGGCTTCTCGTCGGCAGACTTGCTCACTTACACGTCCGACTTTTGCCGGTTCAACAAGACAGTTCCAATCACAAAATAAACATGCAGATCCTAGGGTTCGTACACGCTCCGCATCTTCGAGCGCAGCGAGGTCGGGGGTCTGGGGGGGACCCCCAGAAAAAAGAAGGTTAAAAGATAGAAAGTCCTCATTAGAGGCAAGGGATCCATAATTCGCAAACGAATAGAAAGTCCGAATAAGAAGTCTGCTACTTTAATGCAACAACAATCTATTCAGAGAATTCTTGTCTCCTCACTTCATCATGTTCCACATCTATCAGGCAGACAAACCGAAAGTCTCGACCGGGATCGCTGCTTAGGATAACATCGAGCCACCCAGAAATAATATCGAGCCGCCCAGAAATGACATCGAGCCTTCCAGAAATGACATCGAGCTGCCTTGAAATGACATCGAGCAGGGTCGAAATGGTATCGAGCTGCCTTGAAATGGCATCGAGCTGCGTCGAAATGGCATCGAGCTGCGTCGAAATGGCATTAAGACGCTCGGTTTGTATGGTACCGAATTAGACGTCGAAAGTACGCTTGTGTCTGGCTGTGGCACTCCATGGAATTCCGGAAGGGGGTTTTTAATTCCTGGGCATGGAAGCAAGCGACTGCCTCTCCAACGGTTCTAAGAACACAGCCAAGAGTTTTCTTTTATGAGTTGTTGCATTACCGTGCGCCTATTCGAGACAGCCTTTTTCTTCCTTTCTTATTTTTTTTTTTTTTTCCTAATTACAAGGTACACCTTTCCATACCGCACTGTTCAAACCTAGGCTAAGTTGATCTATTCTTATATAATCGAATTCACGCCATAGACAAAACGTCATCTTGCAAACCACAACAGCTAAGACTAACCCTGTCTCCACAACAGCCCATTCTACTACCCAACTGTCTTCACAATATGACGCCTCATCCACAGCAAACGAAAGATGCCCCCTCTACCAGTGAAGGGGATGTGCCCGTCAGCGCTGTGGAAGCTTATACGGCCGCTTCCCGTGGGCCGCTGCTAGCGGACCAGCAGGGCCGCAGTATCGACAGACAGCAGCCTGTCAAGCGTAAGGTGTTACGCCCAAAAGGACCCTTAACACCGTCTCCGCGCCGGCCTGTTCCTGCATCCTACACGCAGCCCCCTGTGCCGAAAGATGAAGTTTTTGCGGTGAAAGACACCATAGGTATGTTCCTGAGCCCCCCCACCTGTGAAAGATCAAGTGGCCCGCTCTGCTTACTCACACGAAAAGCTTATCTGCTAGTCGAACGCCAGAATCTCAACCTGGCATCGGTTCCTCAGCCCTTTGTGAATCCTGCCGGCGTGTTCGAGTCGCTCACGTAGCACAGCGCAGCACATCTCTTTTTGGGTGGCCATGTCGAATAGCATGGTGGGCGGACCGGAATGCGACAGCACAAACATGGAGTTGTGGAGTTGCAACGGGGGCCAAGGCAGGAAACAAGGGCTCTCCCTCCTGCCGTGGCGAAGGTCATACCATTCCGTCGCCTTCCTCGTGTAATTGAGGTCTGCGGAGAAAGGAATATTTGAGTGGACACGGACGAAGAAGACTACAGTGCCAATCACAAAATAAAAATGTAGAGCCTAGGGTCCATCCGCGCTCCTTTACTGACCCCGATTATATTACTGCTACAACATCTTCGAGCGAAGCGAGGTCGGGGGTCTGGGGGGTGCCCCCAGGAAAAAAGCCCCCAAAAAGCAAAGTTAAAAGGTAGAGCGGTCTTTTTCTGGGGGTACCCCCCAGACCCCCGACCTCATGATGCGTGGCCACCTGGGCCCGCTCACTATTTGACCCTGATGGCTTTCATACTTGGCTAGAAATACGCCGTATTTCACGTCTACCTGTATCTACATATGAGACTCATATCCAAGAGAACATCCAATCATAATCCCATGCTTCCTCCTAATCGTATGATGACCGAGTCCTCCCCCCTTTCCCTCCCTGGTCTCTGTTTTCCAAGTCTCGCCCGCAGAGCCCGCTCACCACACCCTGTCACCACACCCTGTCATCCGCGGGCAAGTTCTCGTTCGCCTGATCCGCCCGTTCGATGCATTCCTCCATCACCTTCCAGAACTTGGCCAGATCCATTCCCCGCGGTATCTTGACGCCTTCCTTGCCCGGCGCCAGTGGCTCCACCACGGTCTGGCCCGTGTGCGCGCCTGCCTTGGCCTCCTCGTAGGACCCCTTGGTGACGACCGTGACCTTGAAGCGCTCGCGCTGGCCGGACGACGGGTTGGTGTCGTCGAAGCGAATGCCATCACCCTTGCCCGCCCCCTCCAGGACGGCCGCGATGGCGAGAGGGTCGTGCAGCGGGCAGCCCTCGGTGATTTCAAAGACGTCCCTTTTTGGGGGGGAGGGGGACCCTCACATGTTAGCAGGTTTCCTCGTTCAAGTGCACGGACTCTCGAGGTAGACTAGACAGGTATCTATCCAGCTAGGGGCCAAGAAAAGGGGAAGATTGAGACGCACCTGTAAGTCTTGGCGAAGAACATCAGGAGCTCTACCAGCATGGTCCTGAGCGTCGTCTTCCCCTGCCTGCCCTCCTTCTCAACCTCCTCGCGCCCCTGTCCGCCAGGTCCGGCCTTCTTCTTCTTCTCGACCTCCTCCGGCCCATACAGCAGCCGGTCCCTGATCTCCCGGGTCGCGAGCGCCTGGTGGGTCAGGTCCAGGGCACACATGGTCGTCTTGGCCGCCAGCGCGTCGATGGCGAAGATGGCCGCGGCCGCCTCTGGGTCGGCCAGCACGTTGAACTCGGCATAGGGGGTCCAGTTGCCGATGCGCGGCACGCCGTCCACGTGGCCCCACACGGCCGACGTGAAGCCAGCGCCGACGGCGCCGCCCATGAGCGACAGCCCGCCCACGTGGCCCACCAGGTCCGGGTGCTCCAGGAAGACGGCGGCGGCGTTGGTGAAGGCGCCCGTGGCGACGAGCCAGGCCGTCCCGGGAGCCTCCCGGCGCAGGGCGGCGGCGATGGCCTCCACGGCCGTGGGCCCGCTGCTGTCGGGGTGCGTGCCGGACGAGTAGCCCGACGTCGGGTATGTCTCGGGCGGAGGAGCCGCGGCGAAGGAGGAGGAGGAGCGCTCCGAGCTTGAGCCCGGGTCCGAGGAGGACGTGTTCGGGGCAGCAGCCGCAGCAGATCCGGCAAGGATGGCCGGGTGGAGGGGCCCGTTGGCGACCTGCACGAGGGGACGCGGCAGGAGCGAGGTGCCGTCGAGGCCCGACCGGCCGTGCACGTCAACCGGGGCGCGCAGGGTCGGGCGGCGCAGGGCGCGGTGGGCACCGGCGAAGACGGGCACGTGGCGGGCCATGCCGATGGCGGCGAGGGTGGAGAGCGCGTTGTGGGTTGTCTTCCTGGGGGCGGTGTGTCAGCCTGGCAACGGGGAGGATGTATAGTATGCATTACAGCCCACTTACTCCAGGGAGGCATTCCCGAACACAGTCGAGATGCCCAGCAGGCGGATGTCGGGGTGATAGGCTGCGAACAAGATGGCGAAGGTGTCCTGATCCGATATGTCATTAGCCTTGTTGTCCGGTCTCGAGATTAAAGCCACTTGGGATTCCCCTGACACTCACATCGTGTCCAGGATCGCAGTCCAGCCAGACGGGAACCCGCCCATCTGCCATGGTGTTTCGTCGTCTTGGTATTCTTAGTGTTCTTGGTGTTGGTGCTTTCAAAGATATGAGCCTCGCTAAAAAGGAAGCGGATGATGATAGAGCGGGCTGCCTTCACATCGGCCAGGCATCAACTTTGGGCGTGGGACCTCCCTATATCAATACATCCTCCGGCTCAGAGAGTCAACAAGTTTCTACTCTTGAATGGACTTATGAAACAAATAAAATGCCGATGTGGCTCACCACTTACTCACAGAAGGCCAGTCATATAGATACTGTATGATTCTCATTGGTGTTTTCACTTGGCTGACTCGACAGCGCTATTGGCCATCAACAACCCACAATCTTCAATTACCCACACGTTGAGCCGAAAAAGGTATCTTTCTTTGCGCTTGTATAGATCGGCGGCAATATCACGGCAGCGTCTAGGCCGATCTCTCGCCCCAAGCCAGGAAGCGGTAGGAACCCGGTGGGATGGGCTAAAATAAACACGCCGTATACGCTCGTGCGAAGCGAGGTCGGGGGTCTGGGGGGGTACCCCCAGAAACAAAAAGGGTCAAAGGTAGAGCGGCCTTTTCCGGGGGTATCCCCCAGACCCCCCGACCTCGCTTCGCTCGAAGATAATGCAGTAGTAGCATAGTCGGGGTTAGTAAATGAGCATATACGGATCATGGGGAGCTGGGATCTGCATGTTTATTTTGTGATTGGCCCTGTATGTGTCCATTCTTCCTCTCCAAGACGAGGTCCTGTCGCTATCTGTTACTACTGTTTCGCTGCCTCCTTATTCCTCTCCATCACCCGCATCACGTCTGCCAAATTGGATTTATCCCCTTTGTTCTTTTTCGACCCCTTCTTCCGCTTCTGTCCCTTGCCCCCACCGTCGTCGTCATCGTCGTGATCGTCTTCACCCCATGTCGATAACTTCGTCTTCCCGCGCCCGCCCTCCTCGTCTCTCTGCTCCGTCTCGTCCTGCACCCTGCTAGACCCAAACCCAAGGTCCAGGTCGTCGTCGTCCCGGCTGGCGTCGGCCAGCATCTTCTTGAGCCGCGCCTCCCGCTTCTGCTCCTCTGCCGACTCCTCGGCTGCGCTGATGGCCTTGGCCTTTTTGAGACTTGCGAGGAAGGCTGCATCGTTGGCCGACGGTGCTTTGTACGTCTCCTCGGACACGAGTGCCGTCTTGGAGTCCTTGAAGTAGTCTCGTGACGCCAGTCTGGGCGTGGCCTTTGACGGTGGCGGAGGCGGCATGCCGCTCGCCTCTGTGTCTGCTCGTATCTCGCCGTCTTCGCCACCGTCCTCGTCTGCTCTTGCACGTGCTTTCTTCTGGTCCGTACCTGCATCCGACCCTTGGGAATTATCATCCTCATCCTCATCCTCATCCTCCAAGCCGGCAAGAGGGTCGTAGTCGGACTCAATGTCCTCGAACATGGTCAGCTCTTTCTTCGCCTCGGCCTGCTCCTTCTCGAGCTGTTTTTGCTTGTAGTACTCGGGCACTTCCATGCCCAGGACTTCGCCTGATGCCAGGGCCTCCCTCTCCCTCGCCCTCTCGGCTCGGTCTTGTTGCCTGGCCTTTGGGTCCAGTCTCCGCACCTTGCGCCTCTCGTGTCCGTCCTCGTCGATGATGATCATGACCTCCCGGCCCTTGGCGTCGCGCTCGATGCGTGTGCCCGGCTCCTTCTTGGCGCCGATCTTCTTGAACCGGGAGCCGAGCGCGGGTTGCTGCTGTTCCCTGGCCTGGGCCGCCGCCTCCCTTGCGGCCTTGAGCTCGGCGAGAATCTGGTTGCGCGACCGCTTCTGCCCCGGGTTGAGGGAGCCTGTGATGGCGAACTGTCCCTTCTTCTGAATTTTCTCTCTCGTGACGGCCTTGACCTCAGTGCTCTCGAGTTCTGCAAGTTCGTCATCGAGGTCAGCCCCAGCCTCAGCCTGTTCGTGTTCAGCCGCGCCACCCTCCTCCTCCTCCTCCTCCTCCCCTCCCTCCTCCTCCCCAGGTCGGCTCCCTCCCCCCTTCTCGCTGTATACATCCTCCCCGTTGCGCACCCTCTCAAGCAGCTTGAAATCCAGGCCCTTGACCAGATGCGTGCTCGACAAATGCCCGCCCGCGATCTTGGTCCGCAGATGGTCGTACGTCTCCCGGTCGATCTTGCCGTTCTTGAGCGACTCGTCCAAAGCTTTCAGCTCAGACAGCCGCTGGTCGTCGTCTCGTTGCTGCTGCTGCTGCTCCTCCAGCTGGCGTGCCTTTGCGCGGTCAAAGTATCCGTGCGCGAGCCTGCTGCCCTTCGGTACGGCGCTGTGGGGCTTCTTCTGCTTCTTCTGGTCGCTTTCGGCCGCGTTGCGCCCGGCACGCTTCGCTCGCGCAAAGCCAAACGCATCCGTGTCGCCCTCGGCGCGTGAGGTCATAGGAATGCCGGGCCGCGCCCGCGAGCCAAGCAGGCCCCGAGTTGTCGCTGCGCCGCCGCCGCTGGGATTGGAGCTGCCATTACTGCTGTCGGCGGTGGAGTTTCCGGAATTCGCAAAGACGAGTCGTCGAAACTGGTCGTTGTTCATGGCGATAATGGCGTGTTTTTGGAGACGTAGACGGTATCGAATTCAAGAGCGTTTGCACTAACTTGTTGATGGATGACGGCAATTTCTGCTGACTTGGAGCTCATGTGGGTCAAGATAGTAAAATAAACAATTATATTACTACTATCACTTCTTCGAGCGAAGCGAGGTCGGGAACCCCCAGGAAAAATGTCGCTCTAACTTTTATCTTGATTTTTTTTCCTGGGGGTTCCCCCCAGACCCCCGACCTCGCTTCGCTCGAAGGTATTGTAATAAAAATTTAATCGGGGTTAGTAAATATGTAGTATACGGACCCTAGTATTATTTGCATTATACCAACGCGGATCAAGGTGGGGGAGCGCGTCCGGCATCCGGACGCGCCCCGAGACCCCACTCCCCCGGACTTAAACTCACCGACGACGTCCATCCAAGCTGGAGTCAACCTTGTTAAAGTCGCCGGTTGTTTTTCTTCTCAACCCTTCTATTCCTCTCCTTGCTTTTCCGAAGAGGCTTCGGTTTGGGCCAACATCCCCATCCCATCGTGGCCTGAGGGAGCTTTCCGTGTCATTCATCTCTCTTCATTTTTGCCGCGAAATGTCGCCATCATCGTCACCACCGTCACCACCGTCACCACCGCCACTACCGTAACCATCGTCACCGTCGTCATCGGGATGGGCAGCCGTCTGGAGCAGAACTCGTCGGCAGTGCGCAAGCGTATCGCCAGCCACACGTTTGACGATGAGGATGGCGAGGAGTACTCTGCCAGCGCCTTTGGCGGCCTCTCCGACTACTTCCGCCGCAAGAAGATCAAGCTGCAGAATCTCGACGTCGAGCTGCGCGCCTCGGCCGGGGACAAGCCCCAGATCTTCAAGGACGTCGTCGCCCATGTGTCGGGATATACCCAGCCGCCGCTGAACGTGTAGGCTGCTCGCTTCTTCTCCGCGCTCTGTAAAAATTATATATATATATATATATCCCAGCAGCGCGTCGCAAGCTGGTGTCCGCCCGCATGGCTCATTCATTCTTTTGCACAGCCTTCACAAAGAGCTTGTCCAACATGGCGCCGGCTTCCTGCAGCACCTGGACGCCAAGACTTCGGCCACCCATATCATCGCGTCCTTCATGCCGCCCAAGAAGGCCGTCGAGTTTGCCAGGTATCGCGTGGTCAAGCCCGCTTGGGTCACGGACTCGATCCAGGCCGGCCGCCTGCTGCCGTGGTCCGACTATCGCCTCCTCAACGAAGGGCCGCGGCAGAAGACCCTCAAGCTCGATGGCGAGAAGCTCCTCAGCCAGGCGACGCAGTCGTCTCCATACGGTCGAAGCTACAGGGAGGAGAGCTCCAGCAGCTTGTATGCGAGCAAGCTTCGTGATTCCAAGGGCCGCGGCGGCGTCATCCGTTCTGCCGAGTCCGGCAGCCCCTTTGGCCCAACACCGGCCTACAGGCCCAGGGCCGCGCCGACTATTGTCGATAATATCGACGATATCGACGATGGACTGGCTGAGCAGGCCTCTCCGCTCGTGTCACGCCAACTCTCGACACCAGCTGCCGATCACTCGCCCTCCATTCTCCCAGGTCGCCGAGTATCGCATGCGTTGCCTCGCCGTGCAACCAGTCCGGCTCCGGTTGTCAGCATGGGGCCACCAAACATTGGCCTGGCCATGCATGCTGAAGCAGGGCCAGCCGCCAAAGCCCCAGCAGTGTCCACCACTGAAGGCCTTAGCTCGGAGGAACACAACGCCAAGCTGCGCGCCGACCCGCACACTCGTAAGTCAACGACCGCAAATCCCGATTTCCTGAAGCAGTACTACTCCGAGAGCAGACTGCACCATCTGTCGACATGGAAGGCGGAGCTCAAGTCGCGCTTGCAGAAGATGGCGGCGGAGAAGGGCGCCACGTCCAAACAAGGAGCCGCCACCAAGCGCAGGCCCGACTCGAGGCGGTACATCATGCACGTCGACTTTGACAGCTTCTTCTGCGCAGTGTCGCTGAAGCGTGCCCCGGAATACGCAGACAAGCCGGCTGTGGTGGCCCACGGCACCGGTAGTGGCTCCGAGATCGCGTCCTGCAACTACCCGGCTCGGACGTTTGGCGTCAAGAACGGCATGTGGATGAAGCGCGCGCTCGAGCTCTGTCCGGACCTCAAGGTCTTGCCCTACGACTTCCCGGCCTACGAGGAGGCCAGCCGGCTCTTCTACGAGGCCATCCTCGGTGTCGGCAGCGGCGGCGTCGTCCAGAGCGTCAGCATCGACGAGGCCCTGGTCGACGTGACCGAGATTGTCCTCGCGGCGGTGGGGTCCACAGGCGTCGGCGTCAGCGAGGGCAGCATCTGGCGCGAGCAGGAAAAGGTCAACGCGATGGCGGCAAGTGTCCGCGAAAAGGTGAAGGAAACCACCGGATGCAACGTCTCGGTCGGCATCGGCGGCAACATCCTGCTGGCCAAGGTCGCGCTTCGAAAAGCAAAGCCTGCGGGGCAGTATCAGATCAGGCCGGAAGAGGCGCTCGACATCCTGGCCGAGCTCAAGGTCGAGGACCTCCCTGGCGTGGCGTACTCCATCGGCGGCAGGCTGGGGGAGATGGGCATCAAGCTGGTCCGAGACATCCGGCAGGCCACCAAGGAACGGCTCGCGTCCGTGCTTGGGCCCAAGACGGGCGAGAAGCTGTGGGAGTACGCGCGCGGGATCGACCGCGCCGGGGTGGGCGACCAGCCGGTGCGCAAGTCGGTGTCGGCCGACGTGAACTGGGGCATCCGCTTTATCAACCAGGACGAGGCCGACGAGTTTGTGCGGAGCCTGTGCAAGGAGCTTGAGCGGCGACTGCTCAACGAGGGCGTCAGGGGGAAACATCTGACCATGAAGATCATGCGACGCGCCCTGGACGCGCCCCTCGACCCGCCGAAGCACCTGGGCCACGGCAGGTGCGACACCTTCAACAAGAGCGTCGCGTTTGGCGTGGCGACGAGCGACGCCGATCTGATTGGCAAGGAGGCCGTCGCCATCTTACGGTCGTACCGCCTCAGCCCTGGCGATCTCAGAGGGCTCGGCGTGCAACTGACCA
>WXYE02283080.1:0-14151 GCA_011319275.2 Echinosphaeria canescens | reverse complement strand
TCTTGGCCATGGCGCTCAGCGGTGTGCCCTCCACGCCCGAGTGTAGGATCTCGCGCACGCAGTGGATCAGCCGCACGTGCGCGAGCCGGCTGGACGGCAGGAACTGCGGCAGGGGCAGCTTTGTGGTCAGGGCCTCGTTGACGATGAACAGGGCGACCATGACGCTGCCGGCCACGTTGCGGCGGTGGTGGTAGATGAGCGGGTTGAGGTCCTCGAGCATGGTGGACCCGTACGCCTGCCGCAGGCACACCATGTTGTGCATGCGGTCGATGATCTGGTGCAGCACGTACACGATCTCGCTGTAGACGGGCGCCAGGCTGCGGAAGCTGCCCTTGAGCCGCGGCTCGCTCGAGCAAAAGGGCAGGAACGTCTCCGCCGCCGACAGCGCCGCCTGGGCCTTGTCCTTGGCCCGGTTGAAGCGCGCCACCGCCCGCGCCGAGTCCGCGCGCAGCGGCCGCTCCGGGTGTTCAATGCCGTTCGCCATGGCCGCCTGCATGTGCGAGATCTGCGCCACGCACGACGACAGCGACTCCACCAGCCGGTCGCGCGCCTTGACCGGGTAGATGGTCATCTCCACGATCATGGCAACCGTCCCGCCGGCCATGAAGGCGGCGAATCGCTTGAGGAAGAGGTCCCAGCCCGGCCCGCCTTGGGTCAAGTCCGCTGTAGTGAAGTGTGTGGGTTAGAAAAATGATGCAAATCCTAGGGTCCTATAATACCTTCGAGCGTAGCGAGGTTGGGGGTCTGGGGGGTACCCCCAGGAAAAGGTCGCTCTACCTTTCAATTTTTCTTTTTTTCCTGGGGGTACCCCCCAGACCCCCGACCTCGCTTCGCTCGAAGGTATAATAATAAAAAGGCCATACATGCCATCCCCCATCTCTTTACAAAACGTACCTAGGGCCACAGCAGTGATGGACGTGATGGCAATCATGCCCGCCTTCACGTACGGCGTCGCAAACTGCACATAGGCGGCTGGGATGGTGCCGATCGCCACCAGCAGCACCATCAGCGGCAGGTGGCCCGAGGCGGCCTTCCAGGACACATAGCCCCAGGCGCAGCCGAGCGCGGTGCCGAATGCCCGCACGACAAATACCCACAGCGACGAGCCGACGACGACCTCGAACACCAGCACCACCTGCAGCGGCGCCCACACGGCCCGCGACGTGCTGTACCAGTTAGTTATGCGCGAGTCGAACGCCGGCCATGCCACCAGGAACACGGCCACGGCCATCTTGAGCGCATACGCCAGGTGGTCGTTGTCTAGCAGCCACTCGACCCCGTCCGCCGCCCGTTGTCGGAAACGCTGGAACCACGTCTGCGGCTGTGAGGAGGCGTCGTCGCCATAGGGGCGTGGCTTTGATCTTGGTTTCGCTTGTTGCTGCTGCCGCTTTTCCCTGCGCTGTTTTCCTTCGCGGTTTGATTTCGCGAATGGGGAAGGTGGGTTTGGCGCAGAGGCCCTGACTGGGCTCTTCACGCCGAGCGCAGCCTCTTCGTCGGCCTTGCGTTTCCCGTCCCTGGTCTGGGTCCGCAACAGTGCGCGACGGGCCGAGTCGTCGGCGTCGCTGTCTCCCTCGTCATCCTCATCGTCGTTGCGGTCATGCACTGTGCCCTTGCCCTTCCGAGCCTCTTTCCGCGCGTTTTGGGGCAGCGTCATGGCATCCTGCTCGCCCGCCAATGACAGCCACTTCTTCCAGCCGGTCTTCCGCGGTAGGTAGAAGCGCTTCTTGCCGTGCCGGGCCTGCCTCTGCTCCACCAGGGACCGCGCGTGCTTCATCATGAGCAGCACCTGGCTGGCCGCTTCGCGAAAGCTGAGCAGCACCGACGAGATGAGAAAGGTTTCGGCTCGTGGCATGATGTCAACCTGGTAGGAGCGGGTCAGAAATTTGTGACGCATGTGATAGACATATCCAGGCATATGATGTTTTCCATATTCCATAAATGGTACTCTCGAATAGGAGCACATGGTTCACTACGCTCAAAATTGACGCAGATTTGGGGGGATTTTTTTTTTTTTTTTTTTTGGATTACATACCATATTCGTTTCCTGCTCTTCCATTGAAGCCGCCTTGCCGAGCGCTCTCGTGGACGACTTGTCGTACGAGAGCAGAGCCTTCTCGAAGATCTCGACCCTGACGTCGATCTCCTCCAGCAAAATGCCCTTGGGAGCCGCCGCCTTGTTTGGTAGGTACTCGACGTCGTACGAGTACGCCAGACAGACTGTCACCATCTCGATCGCGGAGATGACATGCTGCTGCAGCTGCGTGACGGGGCCTCGCACGCGGCGGAGGAGCAGCTCAAGCAGGGCGACGTCGCCCGAGGCGATCTCACGCTTCGGCTTCGCCCATTCCACCATATCTTCGGGTGCCAAGGATGGGAGGTCTGGGCTTATCTTTTTCTTTTGCCTTGTCCATTTGTGTTTCTTCGTGTCACGGTCACTCCCGTTTTCTTGGCCTTCTTCTCCGCCATCATCGCTAGGCGAGCTGTCATCCGACGAGGAGTCGTCCTCTCGCTGCGAGATCGATGAAGAGCGGTTTGTTCTTGCCTCATTTGGCTTTTCGCCTGACACGACCCCATCCGTTTCCGCCGCGCGCGCTCTGCCTCTGTCCACATCACCATCACCTTGCTGCTGGCACTCATGTGGCCCCTCGTCGTCGTCATCCTCGCCTATCAGCGCAAACTTGCTCTCGCAAGCGCCGATGAGGGTGATCACGTTCCGGACCAGATTGCGCATGGCCGTGTCGCTGATGGGCTTCAACTTCCGCGGCGGCAGAACGGACCAGGTGACCTCGAACGTGCACTCGTTGTATGCATTCTTGCAGCCGCTCAGCGCCGTTCTCAGTTTCGCCTTCGAGGCGGTCAAGGCCGCCAGCCGCGCGACCCGAGTCTTCTTCGGGTCGTGGGCGGCTCCTCCCGTCGCGCTACCCCATGGCATCTTCTCGACCGCTCTGCCATCCGCGTGAGGGATGGCTAACCAGGGTGATGGTGACTGGGCATCCCGGACGGGCGGGACCGACAACTCGATGAACCACTCGAGGGCCGACTTGAGCGTGCTCTCGGCTTGGCACAGTGTCGCGATGGTGGTGCTGCCCAGGAAGCCGCTCGAGAACTCGGGAAACACGGTGACGTTCACGAGCAACAGGACGCTGAAGGCGATCAACAAGGGGTAAAAGACGGTCGAAACCGTCTGGGCCGTGACGGCGTGCTGCGTGCCCAACAGCGACGTGAACAAGACGATGGCGAACAGCCAGACGAAGGTGAAGATGCGCGGGCTGTGCGACCGCACGTAGGCGTGGAAGACGACGCCGGCGAGCACGAACAGGGCCTTGATGGTGTAGGCGGCCGACACGCTGGCGTCGAACACGAGGCTTGACAGGTACAGGCCCAGCACGGACCAGGCCATGGCCAGCACGGAGCCGCCCAGGATGAAGACCAGCGACTGCACCATCTGGCCCAGGCGCTGGCCCGAGTGGCCGAACACGGTCACCATCGGCAGGAGGAAGGCCGTGCTCCCAAGTAGCGTGTTGACGGCGGGGATGACAGCGATGGCGAACGCGATGGTCACGGCAATGGTGTGCTTGGTCATGTGCTGCCAGAGGTGGTTCGAGTGCAGCCTGGCCCACAGGCGCGCGGCCCAGGCGGGTGGCTGCCCCGACCATAGCATCGCGGGCCGGCGCGGCGAGTCGACCTGATCGCGAGCCTGTATTGTGAAGCTAGAATGAGTGCGTGGGGTAGGAGGGGGGTTGCGAGTCTAACTGGCGGGTCTCGGGTCTTGGGGCCCTTTCTTCACTCCTTCAAATCTTGGCATGAGGCAGGTGGTGGGAGCCGAGCAAGACCGGAGAAGCAGGCGGACCATTGCTCGAAGCAGCTGGGCCCGAAGGCAACAGCAACTCGTCCGCGTCCAACCTGCAAGAAAATGGAAAATCTTTGTCCCAGCTGTCCCAAGATAGCCGAGATCGGCGGCGCAGCTTCGCCAACAACAAGCCGGGCCTCTCGACGCAAGCGCCTCCTCGGAGCTGTTTCTTTTCGCTCGCAACTCATTGTCCGGTTGGAATAGGGGGAAGGGGTAATAGGAAAATCATGAAGGAAAAAAACAAAACCGAAGGTATGAAATGAGAGAGAATATATGGCCTTGTACGTTTAGACTCGTGCTTTTAGATGTTGGTACAGTTCACAAAATAAACATGCAGATTCTGGGGTCAATGCACCGCTCATTTACTAACCCCGATTGTAGAATTATTATTATACCTTCGAGCGAAGCGAGGCCGGGGGTGTGGGGGGTACCCCCAGGAAAAGGCCGCTCTGCCTTTTAACCTTTTTTGCTGGGGGTTCCCCCCAGACCCCCGACCTCTCTTCGCTTGAAGATATAATACTGTAAGAATACAATCGGGTTTCCTGAGATCTGCATGTTTATTTTGTGATTGGCTTGGCGTCGCGGGGTTCCATGCACACGACCTGATCCAACCAAGAATGACGCAAGCTCCTGTTTGGGACCCCACGCTGAGGCTGGGGAAGGCGCGACGAACATCTTATCTCATCGATCTCATCATGGACGAAGGATGTACCGACCGACTATGACGCAGACAATCTATTCGCTGCTGACCGTCCAACCTTCCAACAAGCGTCAGCCCAGCCTTCCAACAACTTTCCTTGGGCAAGGGAGGCCAGCCACAGTATATCAGGCAGCAGGCATATTTCCCCTCTCTACAACGACGACGTTTCAAGATGCCGCCCTCAGCCACATTCCAGGTAGGTCTTTTTGATCCCCCCACCTCCGCCTCCACCTTTAAACCAGCTCCCTACGGCGCGCTCATCGCTCGACACTCGCGCACAGACCAAGATCAAGGTGCAGCTCAAGCTGGCCATCGCGCGGCTACGGCTGGTGCAGTCGCGCGATGAGAACCTGTCGCGGTCGAACCGGCGCGCGCTGGCGCAGCTGCTCGACGCCGGCAAGGTCGAGTCGGCGCGCATCCGGGTCGAGTCCATCATCCGCTCCGACATCATCAGCGAGCTGCACGAGTTCCTCGAGCTGTACTGTGAGCTGCTGCACGCGCGCGCCGGCCTGCTGGACAGCGGTGGCGGCGGCGGTGGCGGCGGCAGCGCGCCGGCCGCCTGCGACCCCGGCCTGGAGGAGGCCGTGCGCAGCATCATCTACGCCGCCCCACGCACCGAGGAGATGAAGGAGCTGCAGCACCTGGCCCACATGCTGGGCGAGAAGTTTGGCAAGGACTTTTTCCTGGCCGCCAAGGACAACTCGGACGGCAAGGTGCCGGACAAGATCGTCCGGAAGCTCGGCGTGTCGCCGCCGTCGGAGGAGCTCGTCGCCGGCTACCTCGAGGAGATTGCAAAGGCCTACGGCGTCAGGTGGCCGAGGAACAAGGCGGTCCCGCAGCCCCCCGACGACCTGATCGACGCCGCACCGCCCGACTACCCCGGAAGCGGAGACGTGCTCCTCAGCACGGGCGGTCCGGCCGCCGCGGGTGTAAAGAAGAGCACCAAGGCGCGCTCGGCAATAGACGACCTGCTCTTGCCGGAAGGTGAGGGTGATAACAGCGGCGGCGGCGGCGATGACGGCGGCGACGACGACGACGAAGAAGACAAAAAGGAAATACAGGCCAGGGAACAGCTCAGCAAGGCAACCCCGCCCAGGTCATTCGAGCGGCCCAACCCGGTCCAGGCCTTTGTGGCGCCCCCATCAACCGACAACCCGCATCCAAAGCTAACATTCAACTCGGTCGAGATCACGCCCGGCCAGGAGCCGGCAGATGCAGGGCCGGCGAAAAAGGGCCCGGACATCAAGGGAGGACTAGTGAGCGGCCGTGTGCCCAGCGTGGATGACGAGTTGGCAAAACGGTTTGCTGCGCTCAAACGTTGACGAGCCATTGTTGGCTACGCCCGTCTTTGTGCACCCGATGTAGTCTTGACTTGTTGGAGAGAAAATAAAACCAAAAATTTCGAGTTTCTATGACTGAGTTGGACTCAGGCAGCGAAGAGCAAGGTTGAATGCACCCTCGCTTGACTTGACAATCTTAAACACTTCTTTGGATTTTCCCCATCTATCTGCGTAGCCGGTGCCAGTACTTCTCTGTCTGCAGCAGACATAGAAAACTAGCTCTTTGGTCTCAACCTGCGAATGTAGACTTTTGTTCCCCTAAAATACAGTATGAACATCACTCACGCGCACTGCTTACTTAGCGTATGAGTCTGAGCATGTATTCTATATGCACGTCAAGGAATCATGATCAAATCACTGAGGCTTTCACTACAGTGCCATGACGGTGCGCATCAGCAACCAGTGGTCGCTGTGTAAGGCCTGGGTTTCTTGGCCTCCAACATCTGTGTGCCTATAGTAACGTTGGTCTGCTATCCGGCTGGGACCCAGCGAGCAGTTCCCCATCCGAACTTTGCCCCGATGTCTGGCCCTGCTCGCCGGGTGGGTTCCTATATATTTGCCAACCCGTATCCGGCCCGGGTTTTTCTCTTGTTGTTTCTGTCTCTTGTTGCGGGAGGTGAAGAACACTTTGCTTTATGGTCCTCTTGATCTTTGACTTGGAGCTTCGCACGAAGTTCTTTTTCTCTCCAAATAGCGCAGGAAGGTGACGCTGTAGGCAGTTAGATAAGAAATTATACTCGATGTATCTTCTTCTTCTGTAGCCTCGTAAGTATAGTTCCAATCATAAAATAAACATGCAGATCCTAGGATGGTATTTTCGAGCGAAGCGAGGTCGGGGGGTATCCCCAGAAAAGAAAAAAAAAAAAAGTTTAAAAAGTAGAGCTGTTTTTTTCCTGGGGGTAACCCCCAGACCCCCGAGCTCGCTTCGCTCGAAGATATACGGGTTTAATAAATGAGCATGCACAATATCAGGATTGACGGAAGAAAGCCGAGAGGAATAAAGGTTCCGGGAGGGAGGGGGGGTAGGGGAGGGGGGCACACGCACATCAAAGCAAGGACCAGCAGCTGCTTGATCTGCAGAGGTAGAGGCAGTTCGTCTTGCAGCGATCGATACTTGGACTCGAAGGATAGGAAATGAGGCATGACGGGCCCAAACAGGTCCCATTTCATTTTCAAACAGTCAGCCAGGCTCGAGATCTTCAGGCTTTCTGGTGTTTGGCCCGCCATGAGCACGTTCTGAGTCGTTTCGGAAGCCCAAAGCCGGTCCTGGGGCTCTATAGTATGCAGTGCTTGGAGCTGGACAAGACGATGCATCGACACCAGCTGCTTCGGCTCGGCCGTCGGAATGGACGGAGGAAGATGGTGTGAGGGGGGGAGGGGGGGGGGGGCAGCCGATCCCATGAGCCCAGCCAGCGCAGAGGCTTTCCTGGGTGGCCCGTCAGTCCCCTGGTAACGTCCAGGCTTGATGAGGAAACAGCGCGTCAACTCGGCGATCGCAAGGTGAAAGTCCAGGTCCACCCCGAGGCCAGATCCGTGGGCGAGTAGGTCCATGGAAGTTCCTGGAACATGGCTGTTAGAACTCTGTGGGCTTAAGGCACGCCTCGTTCTGGTGGGCTTTGATATTGATACCGTTAGGATCAAGGAAAGACATGGACGCGAGCAGCTCCAAGGCCTCCCTTCTCAAGCTCTGGATAGACATACTCTAGATCGTCGCCACCGTCTCCATATACCTGCTAGTCGACCCCAAGCCTCTCATCGAATGCAATCTAGTGACATTTTTGGGCTTCCTATACATATGCACCATTTTCTCGGCAGGGCACCGTGTCGACTTCATCAGGCCCGCAATCTGTGCGATGGCCAGCGGTAAGCCGCCGAGGAGAGACACAAGCTGGTCGACGTGCACCGTGTCGCTGCAGAGCACCGCGTCTGCGGGATCGGACAAAAGCGACGACATCATCTCAACACCTTGAGATTGACTCAGTGGCTCCACGCTAATGACGGTCTGCGTCGAGAGCTGGAGGGTGGACTCATTGTCTCGTGTCGTGACAATGATGATGCCCGCATGTCCATGGGGCCACGCACCGCTGAGTTCCTCGAAGGCCGCATTGGTCGGGTTGTCAAACACGAGAAGCCAGGGCTCGTCTTGGAGGCGGGCAGCAGTCAGTAACATTGCCACATCTGGCTGAGGGAAGGTTCTGCAGATGACAGAGAGAGAGAGAGAGACAAACTGGTGTCTAAAAGCCACTGCGTGACAGCCGCCATGCTTGACCGCAGGTCGCCAGCATTTGGAGTGGTCTGAGTGAGCCCCAGCCTGGTGGCAATGTGGCCAGAGGCTTGCGGCATCCTCGCGCTGCTCTCAGTCGAAATCTAGCAGCCGACTATACTATTACTATAACATCTTCGAGCGAAGCGAGGTCGGGGGTCTGGGGGGAACCCCCAGGAAAAAGCCACTCCCCCCTTTCAACCTTTTTTTTTCTGGGGGTGCCCCCCAGACCCCCGGCCTCGCTTCGCTCGAAGATATTATCCTCGGATCTATATGGTTATTTTGTCATCGGCACTGTACTTGTCAAAGATCAAGCTTGCTCGCAGACTTCATTTGTGGCTATCAGAACGCTTGATGGCTCACTTTATTGGGTTAGCGGGCAGCGTACGCACAGCACCCCTTCTTCGACCGATCATCCTCGCAATAGGGATGCAATGGCGCTGACTTGTTGTATAGAAATTGTGTACTCGATCTCCTCCATATTTGTGGCCCGCTCGGCAGGACCGAGATGATTTGAAGAGAACTGGCTATCGCGCGAACTGGCTATCGCGCGCGAGCAGTGCAGGCACGATATACGCTTAGGGCCTCCTACTAGACGACCGATGTAGCGACGCCGAGTAGGACTTGGAGAGGTGTGCTGGAAACACTCCCTTCTCTGGCGTCTGGCATTAATGTCTCCCCCCCCTGTCAGCCTCGGGAGGGTACCAAGATCTCATATCCCAGAGTGAGGCCTGTCGACTCGTGTGCGCGCGGAGTGTCTGTCGTGTACATCGGCATCACTCCGCCTGCGCATGCCAGGATGAACCACGACCCGCTGTCAAAAATATTCCTACCAGCGCACCATCACATCCTCCTTGCATACCCAGCCCATTAGATAGCGCCCCGGATGTGGTCGGGGCAAGTAGGGTGCGACGTCGGGGCATGTAGGGTGCGACATTCCCTGCACCTCGAGCGAACAGAATAGAACAGATGGCTAGTTCATGCAGTATATATTAGCAAAACTGCCGGAGAGAGATGCTGTGCAAGTCCGCATATTTTCGTGTATCATTGGCGCGCGCGTGGTCCGAAGGCATTCTGGAGGCCCACGTTCCTTCACTCGCGGCAGCAGCTGGAGCCTCACACTCTACGACGACGTCACGTCGCAGTAAGGAAACGCCTACAGAGACCGCCGCTTCTGGACGATGAACCTCCCCAAGATGCAGGACAAAAGTTTGTCGCCCTACACGATACACCAATATGACACTCCAAGTAGACCCGCAGCACTCCTGCCTTCATGCCCACAGCTCAGTCAATCACTAGGAGTCTCGTCTCAATGCTCTGCCTCGCCTCCTCGTCATCAGCAGCACCGTCGGCCACTGGCGTTATCGGGAACGAGCCGTGACAGACAACTGTGTCTCCGGTTAGTTCTAGCTGGTGAACGCTTTTGGGATATTGCGATATCGGGCTCTGGCAATGGCAACGCGTCCTGTTGCCGCGTAAGAAAGAAAAAGAAGACGTACATGGCCCGCCTTGTGAGTCGAATGTTTGGAAGATGATGAGGTCCTCTGGTGTCTGTTCGTCGATGTAGTACCACTCCTGGTTCGTATTAAAATAGGTTTGGACAGCTCCCTCGACGTGATTGGAGTACACGACGTCGGCCTCCTCGACATCACCTTCCGGGTCCAGGGAACGGAAGTCACAAAGCGCTAGGGGCCAGCCCGCGACTGGCATCAGTGGCCGCCAAGTGTTGATGAAGCGGTAGCGGCGGCCCTGTAGTGAAGCAAGCTTGTCCCGGCTGACGAGGCCGAGCTCGGCGCTCTGCTCTAGTATGACGTCCTTTCTAGAGCGACAGGTGCCCTCAGCGAAGTCTATCCAAAGCTTGTATTAAGCAGAGGACCTATTACTTCACCGCAAGGTCGGAGAAGGTGGGACAAGGTTTCACCCACCAGCATGTACTCCACGGATGGGAAGTTTGAACGATATGGCCTTGGCCTGATCGGGGGCCTGCCCAGCGATACGGACCTGGCGAGTTGATAGACGGAAGTGTCAGACGCTCGCGAACTTGCCCAGATATCAGATGCAGCGGTGTTGACAGAAAACCTTACGACGGTGCTGAACGTGAACGCCTCGGCGGCGCCGAGTCGGGACTTGACGAGATTCTCGATATCCCGGCAGTAGGCGGCTCGCGCCTCGACCGAGATGGGCAGGAGGTCTGCGTCGCTGCGAGGGTCCATGTGAAGCCACTCAAAGCCGGCTGTGTCCACGCACAAGGCGCTGCGAGTGGAGGCTGGCACGGCTCGCATATCCATGACCGGCACAGAGCATGGCGACAGCCTGATGTTGGTGGGATCCCCGCCCTCGACTGGAAACAGGCACTGATACAGCTTCTCGGTCTTGTAAAGGTCTAAGCGATCGAGGAAGTATAGCTCTGCGGTGCGAGAGTGACCCATGTTGCTGCTGCGACCAGATAAATTCGAGAACCGGATCGACAATTTGCAACGAGACGGATGGGTCGGACACTGGGTCGTTGAGTGCTGCGAAGCTAGAATGGAGAGCAGACGCCAAGGAGGGTATTTGGTGGAGGAAAGTGGCTTCCGAGAGCAAGGGTCGCTCCAACAGTTTAGGGATAAAAGGTAGACCAGAGACCAAGCCGTATTAGAGTCTATTTTTCCTCCAATGGCCCGCCGGTCTTCACCCCAACAACGTACTTTACACTAGGATTTGTGCACGCTTATTTACTAAACCGATTATATTATTATTATACCTTCGAGCGAAGCGAGGTCGCGGGTCTGGAGGGATCCCCCAGGAAAAAGCCGCTCTCCCTTTCAACCTTTTTTTTTTCCTGAGGGTACCCCCCAGACCCCCGGGCGCTTCGCTCCAAGATATAATAATAATAATAATGGCTTATGAAATGAGCGTGTACGGATCCTAGGATTTGCACCTTATTTTGTGATTGGCACTGTATGTTTCGCTGTGATGCACGCATACCTTCATTACTTGCATCGAGGCAGGTTTCTCTTCAAACAAAAAAAGACAATTCACGCAAGAATTCAACCTCTTAGGTCGAGCATGTCCCAATGCAGGAGACCACGGGCTTTAAGGGATCCGTCTGTCTTGGTGCTGGTGCCTTACCATCTCTAGCTCGTACCCATCCGCACACTTGGATCCAATCCTTCGCGAACACCCCCTCACTTCTTCGTCTGCCCCTTGTCGTCATCACCGGTCTTGTCGTCATCTCCAGCGAAGAAATTCGCAATCACCCACTGCTTCTCTTTCGAACCCTGCTCCGAAGCCTGGGCCGAGCCAGACGACTTGCCCTCGTGGAAGTTTTCCTTGGTGGCTTGAGCCATTGGGACGGCTGTTTCAGGGAGGTCCCCAGTCCACTGGCGCCAGGGCTGGCTCTTGCCTGCACACGTGTGGCATTCTTCTCTTAGTCCGCGAAGCAAAGAAACACGCCGTGCATCGCGAGGGTCGATATCTTACCTTGAGAGGTGCCTGCCATATTGCCTTGGAATGTCCGGCTTCTGGTGAGGGGTGGTGAATTGTGTGCTGTACTGGAAGACTGTTGACCAGTGGTGGAGGACGGGTGGAACGAAGGACGGGGACGAGAACGAGGACGAGGACGGAGATAAGGACGAGGACGAGGACGAGGACGAGGACGAGGACGGGGACGAGGACAGGACGAGGACAGGACGAGGACGAGGACGAGGCAACGGGAAAGGGCTTGCTGGATGGAGGGTTATATAAACCTGGTACCTCGACACGTCGACACCCAGATGCCCATATGCTGTCCTTCCACATTCATTGTGATACTGACTAGCAAAGCACTGGTAGCAAGCTTGCCACAGCCTGCCTCGCGGTCGTGCGACTTGTGTGACAGCCTTGATCTGCATGCAGTTTCCAAGAGAACCTTTCTCCTTCTTCCTCGTATTTTTACTTATTCTACCCCCGCCGCACTAAGCGTAATTAAGAACGCGGTCTTGCTAACTGAGGCCCCCTCGTCGCTAGGCTGGACCAGAGCATTAGGCAGGGCGTAATAGTAGGGGGGAGGCTCTCTCAAAGTAGCCGAGGTAGCCGGGGGCAGGCTGCATGACAGGCAAAAAATCAACCAAACTACGGCTTCAGACGGGCAGAATCCAGATGTATCATTCCTATTTTGAAAAGTAGGGGGGTTGGGAGGTAGAAGCAGTAAAACTAAGGGGTAGAGGCAATAAAGCTAGGGGGTAGAAGGAGAAAATACTCTTCCGAGAAGGTCCGTTGATATTCACTGCTGTGACTATCGGATGGCGACGAGGAACGGGCGCTGACGACCGGTGCAATACTGTTCTGAGAGGATGTGGTTGGAGTGACTGAGAGCCACACACAGACGTAAGTCTCCAGCCTGATCATGCAAAGAGGACGGCAATTTGCTGGCTCCGTCTTTGCGCGGCATGGGCTGAATCCGGGACTAACAAGCCAAGCCAAGCTCTCGTGCGTTCGATGGGGTCTCATACCCGTCCCGTCTCGGCTGTATTCTCCGCCGCCATCTGCAGACCGACCACTGAGTGGCTTACAGTTTGGCACCAAGGATGTCTATAATTTAGCCGGCGTTCCTACGGGCGCCTCCAGCCGTGACCACACAGCCTTCACCGGCCCGGCTGAAGAGACAGCGCCTGTACCGGAGCGTCTGCTGGACGCCGGCGCTGTCATTGTAGGCAAGACCAAGACGCATCGGGCATGTGGGCCTTGGACTGGGCCGACTACCAGTACCCATTCAACCCGCGTGACGACGGAGACCTCGAACCCGCGGGCAGCAGCGCAGGGAGCGCCGCGGCAGTGGCTGCCTACGAATGGCTTGACTTTAGCATGGGGGATTAATACAGTACCAACCACAAACTAGATGTAGATCATAGGGTCTGCACACACACATTTATTAACATCTCGAGCGTAGCGAGGTCGGGGGTCTGGGGGGTACCCCCAGAAAAAGCCCGCTCTGCCCTCAACCTTGTTTTTTCTGGGGGTTCCCCCCAGACCCCCGACCTCGCTACGCTCGAAGATATTATAGTAATAGTACAATCGGGGTGAATAAATGAGCGTGTACGGACCCTAGGATCTACATGTTTATTCTGTCGTTGGCACTTTATGTCGTTCTCGGATCCCACGACATGGTGGTCGATGGCATTGTGTTGAAGATCATGTTTGAAGATTCGAGCGTTCCTATAACAACTAGCTATTTAGAGACAAAAAGCGGAAGAAATCAAAAGAGGCGGCAGTATGCTGATCACTCTCCGCCAGATCAAAGCTCTGGATGAGGGTGCCTGGAATTCGGCCTTCAACTTCTGCAGGCTGCAGGAGCGAGGGCACCGTGGTCGCGAGCGGGAGAAACGTACAACGTCAGCGTGGGCATGGTCGACTCCCAGATGGGTGAGAATCTCGTGACTATGGGGCTTAACAAAGGCCTATACGCAAAGGAGACGGCTGAGTTGGTCGCCAGGAGCTTTGCCAAGAATCCCGGGGCGAGAATCGTCTAGCCCAGGCGCTGGCCTGAAAAGAGCGCGAGAGAAGCTGTGGGGAAGGGTCGGGGCAAGGAGTGCGGACTCCTGCTGGTCTGCCACAGCCATTGACCGGATTGACGAGATAGTGGCGAGGTATGGGCCGGATTGCACTGCCTAAGAACGGTCGCCAGCCGCCGCTCAGTTACGCGCAGTTTGTCCAGCACGACAACGCCATCGAGTCAGCCCTCACAAGACACGGAATCCAGGCCGGCATAGCACAGACGGCAGGCGTCTTCCAGTCTCCCGAATCCGACTGGATCTGCTCTCTCCTTGCCATTTATTCTTCCCTCGGGCGCCGCCCACGTGGCGCCAGACTCCCAGGTCGGCACCGATCGCCTGCTGCCCTCCAGTCAGAGACTGCCAGTCCGCCGTAGTGCTCCCTGGAACACAAATATACTCAACATCGCCAGCCCCCCCCCCCCCCCCCCCCCCCCCCCCCCCCCCCCCCCCCCCCCCCCCCCCCCCCCCCCCCCCCCCCCCCCCCC
>WXYE02282978.1:0-14158 GCA_011319275.2 Echinosphaeria canescens | reverse complement strand
CGATGTCCGTCAGCAGCGGCAGCCGCTGCTCGCGCGGCCCCCGCCCGCCGTCGCCGCCGTGTCGCCGGCCCGCCGTCCCCGCCGACAGGTGGATGCCCAGCGGGTCGGCCTCGTCCATGTCGAAGCTGTCGCGCGGGTACATGTAGTCGTCGTCCTCGGCGTGCGATGACGGCTGATCCTGCTGTCGTGGCGGTATCATCCCGCCGTTCGCGCTGGTATGGTTGTCGTTGACGATGGTGGGTCGGAGGTCGAAGCGGACTCGGTTCGGCGTGCGCGGCGTGCGCTGGGGAGTCGGAATCGAGGGCTTTGACTGTCGTTGTTGTCGTTGTTGTCGCTGTTGTCGCTGTTGCCGTTGCGCTTCTGTTGATAAACTACCACTTCCGCCATCGTTGTGCTTGGCGCGTCCGTTGCTGGCGCGTGGGGCGGCGGCGGCAGCGTCATCCGAGCTGACCATGACTCCTTCCTCAAGCCCCTCGACATCGACCACGTCTCGGTCGTCTGCAGCCAGGAGGCCTATGTCTTCCTCGTTGTTGGGGGCGGCAGCGGCGGTTGGCAACGGTAACGCCGCGCCGGCGCCGCGCCTTCTAGCCCAAGACGCCATTGTTCTGGGTTTGGGCAGCTCCCCTCTCTTGCGCCAGGGCGAAGCAAAAAAACGGCTGCGCTGCGGCTCTTCCTCCCCATCAGCGCATCTTCGATGGCGATGTGTGGAGGCCGCGGCAGTATGGAGCGAGGGCAGTCGCAGAGTCCCCAAGGTAGCTGCCGAGCCGTTGTATTGGACCGGGCTTCGAGTTGCTTGGTCTTTGGGTCTGATAGCTTTTCGAATCGGCTTTAAGACGTTGTCCGGTTGTTGGTACTGTACTGGAACGTTTGCACGCGATAGGAGACTGTCCTTGTGCTGAAATTAGCTGTCTTGGTCGAGCTAGCGATGTAAAGAACAAGATCGGAACATAAAGGTATTTCGCATTGGCCAAAAAGAGGCTCTTAGTATCAAGACAACTCAGAAACAAAACACTCAGAGACGTAGGCATCAGTTCCAACTTCTCTCACCTTCGCTATGCAATTCGGCTTGATGCATAAGCTGAGGCGAGGCAATTCTGCCGCCATTCGCTGCCTGTTTCACTCGGACCCCTGCACTCGCACCTTCCCTTTCCGCTCCGACCTCCGATACAATGATACTAGCCGGCTTCATACTAACCCCGATTATACCACTACCAATGCCTTCGAGCGAAGCGAGGTCGGGGGTCTGGGGGGAACCCCCAGGAAAAGGACGTTCTACCTTTTACCCTCTTTTTTTCTCTTCTGTTTCCTGGGGGTTCCCCCAGACCCCCAAGCTCGCTTCGCTCGAAGAAACTTGTAGTAATAGTACAATCAGGGTTAGTAAATGAGCGTGCAAGAACTCCAGGTAGGATTGTGGATGTTGATGTTGTGGTTGGTACGTCATTTACAACCAACTACTGTGACGAACATCTTCATCTTCCTTCAGCAGAAGACTCAAGGATTGAAGGGACACACTGGCAGTTAGGCTGCCGTGTTTTTATTTATGTATTACAAGTACTATTTATCTATTCTACACTGCTACACAGGCGTGTTTTCCATTTCGCTGCCTTGACTTTAAAAGGTCGCACGAGGGTATCATCATTTCCATCTCACCACAACACTTTAGCCAAAGCTGGTGGTTGTCTGTCTCCCTCTCCAACCCTGCCAACAAGACAGGACATGTATAAAGAAAAGGGAAACGGCCCAGAAAAAAAACACACGCGTTTTACCCTACACACACTGTCTATTCTTATACCGCCGAGCCAAGGACGGCGACTCCAAGTAAGCCAAGCACATACAGCAGGCTCGCGTTGACTTCCATGCGCCTGCCGCCGCCGCCAGACACCCTCGTCGTCCCTGCGGCGGTGGCGGCGGAGGCCGTCTTTGCCGCCGCAGTGCCGTCCGCCGTGGCGGCCGTCTCGTGGCCGCTGAGACCAGGCTTCGCGGTGGAACCGGCCGCCGTCGAAGCCGTCACCGTCATGGTGACGGTGCTCCCGTCGGGGAGCGTGGTGGTGGTGGTAGTGGTCTTGACGAGCGACGACGCCGGGCCGGCCGCCACCGTCGTGGCCGTCCCGACCGCGTCCGTGTCCGTGTCCGTGTCCGTGGGCTGCCACGGCTGGCGCGCGAGCCCGATGCGGCGCTTGTTGGTGTCGAAGACGGCGTAGACGTTCTTGAGGAACACGTCGCCGAGCAGCCAGGCGCCCGACACGACCTCGTGGCCGAAGATGTTGCTCACGCACGACTCGCCGCCGCCGCCCGTCGCCGACATCCAGTCTAGCGGGCTAATGTCGTAGCTGACGCCCGAGAAGGTAACCGTCACGTTCTTGGCAGCCGAGCACGGCACCGTGTACGTGACGCCGTCGTCGTCCGACGCGGCGCCGGGGATCAGCTTGTGCAGCGCGGCCACGTCGGCCGGGGGCCCAAACATGTAGCTGGTGCCCGTGTCGATGTAGGCGTCGCGGCTGTCCGTGGCGGTGGCCGCCGACGTGCCGTCGTAGCCGATGTCGTCCATGTGGATCGCCCACTCGCCGTCGGTGCCGGTCAGGGCCGTGTAGGAAAGGGCGCCCGTGTACTTGGCCGGGTCGATGGCGCCGAACGTGATCTCGCCGTCGTTGACCTTGTCCTCGCTGCGGCTCAGGCTGACGCTGAAGATGCTGGCGGACAGCTTCTTCGTGGCCTCGAGCACGGCCATGAAGTTGTCTGTCGCGCCCGTGCTCCACGACAGGCCCAGGATGCCGTCAAAGGGGAACTCGACAAAGTCGTCCGACGTCTCGTTGGCCATGCCGAACGTCATGGACACGTCCAGGCCGGCAAGAGATAGCGTGTCCTGGACCAGGTTGCCGCTGACCGAACCGGTGCCGTAGGCAATGGCGAAGTCCTTCTGTTCTTGGTATGTTGTCGAGTTGGGCGGCACGAACAGGTCGTGGCCCGAGCAGGCGGTGGATGTGCAATCAGACCCCATCACCCACGTGGTCGGCGCCCCGGTGTCCAGCAGCATGTACATGGGCTGCGCATCGGACCCGACGGCCACCCGCGCAAAGTAGGAGAAGTCGGTCCCGTCCTGGTCGATGCCCGCGCTGTTCGACATGGTTGGCGTGGCGGCTGTGGCGACCGCGTACGTGTTCGTCCCCCTGTTCTCGAGGAGGTCCTCAGCCTGGGAGTCGGATCGCGTTCGTGATGGCCCCGCTTGCACATTCCGAGGAGGCAGCTGGGCCGGCGCCCGGCCAGCTCGCACCGCTGGACGCTGGTCACGCTGGGTAAGACTTTGTTTTAGCACGCATGTCCTTGAAAATTCAAAATTCAAAAAGACCAGAAAAGATAAGGCTCATCGGCCTGGAGGGGGGAAGGGGACTTTTGTTCTTACGCGGATGGCTTTCCGGACCAGCTCGAAGGTGATAGCTGTCGCGGGGGTCGACACCGGCCCGCTGGCCCTGGCCTCAAGCTGGTGGCTCCGGCCGTCTCGTGAAGAGACGGCCTTCGAGCAGGCTGCCGAGTCCGAGCCGGCGGGACAGGACTTCCTTGTTGACTGCCAAGGGTAGAAGGCATGTATTGATGATACCCATAACGCCAGCTGCACGAGGAAGACGGCTCGAAGCATGGTGTAAGTAAGTCTATACAGCTCACTCAGTGCCCTCCACACACACTACCCCCTTCCCAGGAATGGTCCCAAGAGGCAACAGCGTTCGCAGGAGAGGTTTGCGGTCACCAAGGGCAACAATTCAAACCATGAGTGGCAAGCAGCGAGGGCAGAAAGCTGCGATGACAGCAACCCACCGCACCGAAAGACCGGCCATGTATCTTTGCTCGCCCCAAATAAGGAAACAGAGATATATGTAGAGATGAGAGAGGGGGGGATTATTATCAAAGAACCAAAAACGAACGAGGCGAATAACGGAGAGGCGAGACAGCCAAAAAAAAAAAAAAAAAAAAAAAAAAAAGAAAGCTCCCGCTTGCGGTGGTCGGAGATGACAGACAGTGGCTAACAGTGAGTGAGACGTAGGGAATGGACACGAGATCGCCTCGGGAATGCAATGATGACGCCTAGCAGACTCCAAGTCCAAGACATGGGAGGAAAAGAAAAAGAACGCCACACTAGGGAGACAGATTGCAAGACAATGAGACCGTGGGCCGGAGTTGGAGGATCGCCGGGAGGGCTCCGGGATCGAGGGCAAGGAAGAAAGGAGGATGATACACTCGACTAGACTACTACGTAGTAGCAGCAGGCTCGAGTAACCCGGGTTGGCCCCTCGACACACACAAAGAACACACCGAGTGTTCTGATGTTCCCCCTCCCCCACTATCACTATCCCGAGATGCCGACGAGTGCTAGAAAGAAAGGAGAGAAAACAAAAGGAGAGGGAGGGCGAGGGAGGGCGAGGAAGGGCGAGTGAGTGACGAGGTCAACTTCCTCATGCGAGTTGCCGTAGGGGTAGGGTGTATTAACGATAGTTTGAGGATAAGGCGGATACTCCTAGTAGCACTATCAGGATTATCAATAAATGAGCGTGGTAGTTTGTAGTAAGGAACAGACAGCAGAAAGAGAAGATGTCACGACGACAAGCGGTTTGCACTCCGTCTCTAGGAGTTCTCCGTCCGGCGCTCGCGCCGCCAAGTGCCTACACATCCACGGAAGAGTGTGCCCTGACATATGCGCACAGACATGCCTGCGCATGTGCCGCCTGCGAGGGACCTTTATCGTCAGGGATCTTTCGATAATTCGATTTCAATCCTCCATGCCAGTGTCATATCATCATTTCCGCCGCTAGGGGGCTGAAATTGTCTCGCCTGCCCTCTTTCCTCTTTCCGCCTTCCTCTTTCTAGAACAAGAAAGCCGCTAGACCCAAAATGGACAAGCTTCCCTTTCCGCTCCGACGCACCACTCCGACATTCCAGGACGCTGGAACCGGAAAATAGCGGTAGGACAGTGCCAATCATGAAATAAATATGCAGATTCTAGGATCCGTAGACTCTCGTTTACTATCCTGATTATACTATTACGTACGATACAGTATGTAGTTGTCTTCGAGCGAGGCGAGGTCGGGGGTCTGGGAGCACCCCCAGGAAAAAAAAAAAAAAAGAAAGAAAGAAATACAGAGCGACTTTTTCCTGGGGGTACCCCCCAGACCCCCGACCTCGCAAGCTCGAAGGTACTTTGCAGTAAACGAGCGGTGCATGGTGAATGCAAGCCTCTCGCGGCTGCTTCCAGTCTCCCTTCCAGTCTCTTGGGAGATGTGTTGCTGTCGTGGTCGCCCGTCGTTCACAAAAAAAAAAAAAAAATGTCGCCAAAGCTGCCAGCTACCAGCACACCTTCTCTACGGTTTCATGCGTGAGACTCAAATCCTCCGCGCCAGGACAGCCGTGTTACGCACACATCAGCCGTTGTCCATGCTCCCGTCAGCCTGGAAGCAGGGTGGTATGTAAAGGACCTGCAGATTGGACGCCTCACGCCCGCGTCTGCATCAGCACTCGTATCGTGATGGCGCCTGGCACAGGATTAGGATTAATTTAGTTTTGGAAAGCAACGCACGACGGTGCTTTCCGGCTCTGGACGCTACATTCTGATTCCTGTGCAATGCCATGACGGCAAGGTCTTCTCTGCAAACGGACGCATGTTTTGTGGCCGACGCGCTCCGTTCATCATGGCTGCAGAGCAGGGGGTTGAGTGGACCAAATCAACAATAACAGTAGCACAGCCAAGTCGAGTGGCGAGTGGCTTCAGCTTCAGGTCTTTGTGTTGCTGTCTCATTTTCTGTTCTTGTTTTTTTTTTTTCTACGCTTAACCACTGACAGGTCGGTTTTCCTGGCACCGGTCTATCCACCTCTCCAACACCAACTTGGCCACCACGTCGTCCGACGACGATTCGAGCAGGTCTCGGCCGACTTGCAACAGCTCGGCCCGGCCCCTCTCGCCCACGAGCCCGTCCCCGACAAGCGTAGCCAAAAAGACCCAGACGGACTCGTTTGCCCAGCGCATCGTCCTTGTCAGGTCCATGACTCCCTGGAAGGTGGCACCGGCGTAGCTGCTCCCTGCCTCGAACTTGACTGCCGGTGATGGCTGTGGTGGTGGTGGTGATGATGATGATGATGATGGTGGTGGTGGCAGTGACGATGGCGATTGGTCCCTCAGCTGCGAAAGCAGAAAGTAGAGGAACGACCACCCCGAAATGTCGTTGTGATGCTTGACACACCAGTCCTTGACAAATCGTATGATGGAGTCCACGTCCCCCTCCTCTTCCTCTTCCTCTTCCTCCTCCCCTTGGCCGCTCTCACCACCGCCGTCGGCATCGCTCCCACTGTCGTGTCCCTTCCCACCTCGTAGCACCCCCCGCTCCGCCTCCGTCCGGCCGAACAGAAAGCCGACCAGGAATCGGGCATGGCCCCAGGCGTAGTAGTTCCTCGGGTGCCTGTCCGCCGCGACGGCCACCACCTCGCGCATCTCGTCCAGCACTTCCCGCGTCTGGACCTTGCGCGCCCCTCGTCTTGCCCCTCCTCCTCCTCCTCCTCCTCCTCCTCCTGCTTCCAACCTGCCGTTGCCAAGACCTACACCCAGAGACTCGGTGAGCGTCAGAAGCCACCGGCGATGGCTCCACAGGGTGGGCGATTTTGTGTGCCGGTGCAGACGGCTGGTGAGGAGCCCGTCCACGACCTGCCTCTCGCGCCGGATGAGTGCGCCGAGCTTCTTTGCAGCAGCAGCAGCAGCGTCGGCGCGACGATGCTCTGTCGTGTCCTTCTCTTCCTCCCCCTCCTCCTCCTCCTCCGGCGCACAGGCCGCGTCGAGCTGGTAGCGTCGCACGTGTCTCCGCAGAATGCGCTTCCGCGTGTTGGCGGCCGTCAGGTGCTCCGCGTCCAGCAGGAGCATGACGGCCGTGGCATCGAGGAGGAGCTGGTCTCCGCCATTATAATCATCGCCATGGGCAGTGGTATTATCATTGTTCCCCGCGTCATCGTTATCATCATCATCATCATCCCCTGCCGAGGTGGCGGTGTTGGTGGTGGCGGTGGCGTCGTTGCGGGTGGCAGTCCGTCCGGCAAGATGCCGGCTCAAGATGTGGCGGGCGAAGAAAAAGGCCTGGACCAGACCGAGCTTGGAGACGCCCACGGCCCGGCCGTCCTCGACCAGGTAGGAGGAGGACCCCTCGTCGAACTGGTAGCCAAGCCAGAGGATCTCAATCTCGCGCACGTCTCCACTCGCCAGGGGCCGCAGGGCCTGGGAGATGGCATCGAAAGCGGCCGCGCCGTCGCCCTTGTCCAGGAGGCGCTTGGTCTTGGCGTCCAGAACTCGTGACATTGCGTGTTTTTTTTCTTCTCTCCCTCCCCCCTTGCCCCCCCTCCCCTTCTGTTGTGCCTTTCTGCTCTAGGAGAGGCCGAGTTTCTCGGGACTCGCGGAACGGGTGGGTCGGGCTATCAACCAGCTCTAGCACGTGTTTGCGCGGGGTGAAATGTGGTTTGAAGAAAAGAGAAGGAGTGAAATGTCCGTCTGGAATCACAAGTCGGGCGTCCTTTTTCTCTTGATTTCTTCTTTGATATCTGTCCGTTATATGATGCGATGAGCAGGAAGTGTCCGTTTTTTTTTTTTTGAGGGACACGATGCTCCCCTTATAAGAATGCCCCGCACCAAACCAGCTTGAATCTTTGCCAAACAACAATTATCCAAATCGGGCATTCTTATCTCGTTCAGGGGTCAGCAACCTCTCTCCAAGTTCACGGCTCTTTTGTCTGGCTTGGTCGCGACAAAGCGTCTTCCAGCATAAGCGGCAATCGAGGATGAGGGGCCATGGGCATTTGCTGTGGTGTTACCCGATTATAATATTTTTATGATATCTTCGAGCGAAGCGAGGTCGGGGGTCTGGGGGGGAACCCCCAGCAAAAAGAAAGTTAAGAGGTAGAGCGGCCTTTTCCTGGGGGTTCCCCCCAGACCCCCGACCTCGCTTCGCTCGAAGATGTTAAATGATTGTTTAAAAAACATAGGATCTCTATCTTTATTTTGTGATTCTCAGCCATCTTCAATGCAGTCGATTGAAGCCCGACCATAGCGACGGCCGTACGAAGCCGAGCGTTTCGGCATGTTTTAGCCAACTCCTCTCAAAGTTTTTCCCGCCTCCATTACATTTACCTCTTCGTTGTTCTTGCCTCTCACGGTGCGTCCGATAGCGCCGGAGCCTAGGCATCTTGCCTCCAGCTAGGCGCCTAAGAGCGCTCCTTTCCGACCTTCCGTCGCATGCGTAGTTGCCTCGTATTCCGTCTCTTCTCCTCGTAGTTAGCTACTAGCTTTTGTGCATGCTCTAGCTCTTTCGTTGTCTTCTATGAGTCGTGTATGGCGCTGTAGCCTTTCTAGTGTACTAGGTATCGCTTGGTTTCGCCAGTCTTGTGCGCGTGGTCGATTATCCGCTCGACTTCGTACACGTCGTCGTCGTTGGATTCGTGTTCGTGCTCGTTGTAGGCGACTGGTCTTGGAGGAGGTTTGGATCGTGTAAAAGGGCCTTGGTCGTACTTGTATAGACTTAGGTACTGAACGCTTACCATAGGGTGAATGCGTGAGCCTATTGGCATCTTAAGTTCGTAAGTGAGCGGAGATATTTTCCTTTTGACGCGGTACGGTCCTTTGCGTCGCTGCGCTGTTTTGGCGTTTCGAGCTTTCTGCTCTTTGAGATGCGTCCATCCAGGAGGGCCACCCAGGCCGGTGCGGGCGAACAAATTTCGGTTTTCCATAGCGGGTTGAAGGCCTTCTCCATGTCTGGGATGCTCATGGGGGCCGGCCTGGCGGTCCGGGCTGAAGCGCTCATGGCAAAACTGATTGTGCAGTTCTTTGAGGTCATTGGTCGTATTGACGGCTCTCACTTCCATCTTGTCAAGAAGTTCTTGCCGGGCGACGCCGGGCGACGTCGCGTCACGTCGCGTCACGCCGTGTACGCAGTGCCCAACTCTCGTCCACTGGCATAGCCGCTTGCCCAGTCAAAGTCCGAACTCCTCAGCTGGCTCAGCGGACCCGTGCTTGGGCGATGAAGTTGTTGATCTTGACCCTTGGCGACGTTGTTGGGGGAACCCAGCCCAGCCTCACGACCTTGTCGTGGCCGTTATTTGTCCAGGCAAAGTGAGTGGACGTACAGCGACACAAGGCTTGCGATTCGCGTTTGCAGCCAGAACCACAAAGGACAGACAGGTCGAGTGATCTCTTTTCTTGGCCTGACTTCATCACCCATCAAATTGGCTCGACCATCGAGTTGATTGTGTCGGTAATGGCTGCGTTAAGAGGCGGGACTTGCCTGCCCCTGGGCCCTGAGCCGCCTCTTGTATGTCGGGGCCGTCCTGGATGACATGAGTATGGAATGAGCAGAGTCCTGGACCACATGAGTATGGGATGAGTAGAACTCGATGGCGACCCCAAAGTCGGGTCTGACGGGTCTGAGCAAGGCTCGAGACCACAGTTTCGAGGAACTCATAAGCAGCATCTAAGCCGGAAGCCGAGTGCACCAGGGTCGCGGATGTCGATGCTCTTCCATCGGATTTTAACGAGGTCGCGTCTCTCCTTGGTATTGATTGCTGCGGTGCTACAGCCGTTGATGTTCTGGTACGCGAATATATAGAAGCCGATGGATCCTGCTGACAACGTGTAGATCCAGCGGCGAGGACTTGTTTTCCACCTTGATGAGGCATCCATATTCATCGGTAAAGTACGTAATTGGTCGACTCGCCGTCACGAACAAAGACCTTTGCTCGTTAAATGCTAAGTTTCTCAGCACGCGACTTGTATTTGGTGTGGCACACAGGGCAACTCGTGTGTCAGTTCGGCCACCTCTATCGTAGCCCGGAGATTCGTCCGTTCTTCTGCAGACAGGCATGCCACGGCATCGACCAGGTCTTCTTGCGGGAACGACTTCATCAAGTTGCTCGAAGAGCTGCGCTTTATGGCCAAGGTCGACAGTTCCGTCACGACTCCCCCCCCCGCAGTTGGTCGCCTTCTGCGCAATTTAGGTGCATCGCGATGCTGCGTTCCAGCGCCTCTTCTGCTTCGCTCGATGCCATGTTCGGGTGGGTTGTGAAAAAGGAGAGTTTTTTGAAAGGGCGCAGACAAAATTCTTTGCACGGAATGTGCTAGGTAAAAAGGCCAGCGAATAAGGTCATGCAGGAAGACCTAGTGGGAGCCTGTTGGGCACCCTCCGGCGTCAACAAGAGCGACATCAGCGGGAAGCCGATGTCCTTCTCCGCGTCGGCGAAGCCCTGCCAGTCTTTGAGGGATGTTGGCCAGATGTACGGCACAAACTTCATATCCTCGTAGGTCCCTTTGGCGATTTCGTCGGTCCGTGCTTGTATGACCATGAGCAAGGCTCGGGCCTCGGTCCAGACCCGCTCCGCTTCTCGCGCCGACTCAACTGCAGAGGGGTCGACGGTTGGCCGGCTACTATTGTACTCGGCGACGTGGTACGAACCCTCGAAGCTCTCGCGAGAGCATGATCTGCTGAACGTTTTGGAGACGGCCGCTCCGCCACTCATCGTCCCGAATGAGGTTCCTCTTGAACTCTCCGATTGCAAGTGGGCTTGCGTGGTTATTTTCGAGAGTGCGTGCTTTCATGGCGGTCCCGTGGCTGGCATCGTCCTTTTACATTGCAGTTAGCTTCGTACTGTAAGCATTGGTAATGGCTTGCTTGCCTTTGGCCCTAGGCCTTCAGCATGTCGTTCCCATTCCTCCCACGCCTTTCCCACCTCCGCGACATCCACCTCCTCGCCGCTGGGGCCGGGGCCTCGCACCATAACGCCCGATGGCGCCGGCCTAGGCAACCTGCCAGTCGGATTATGTCATCGGCCATTTTTCCTGTAAGTCTGGCGATTCTTGTCGCCTGAGAGAGAGAGTATATAATATTCTCTTCTTCGGGGAACACGAGCGGCCTACAAGGGACCGCCTCGCACCTTGTCGATCCGTTGGACGGAGACTCTCTGGTTACTGGATTCAACAAGTCTGTCCAGGAAATCTGGGCTGTCGAACCAGGTGGCCGCGAAACTATCCATAGCTATGCAGAGCTCTTCCGTAATGACCTTATTCGGGCAAAGCTTGGACAAAGGTCCGCCGGTTAACGGTTCGCAGGTAATCTTTAGTGGTTTATATAGAAGGGGTCTCGGCAAGCTTCTCAAGATCACTGTCGGCGATCAAGGGCAAGGTAACATCCAATGATGCTGGCTGAGGGAACGGTTGCTCCTAGCAGCTAAACTCCAGCATAACAATGTATCCAGAAGAGCCTTCAAAGCAAAGCTCTCCCTATCTTCAAGCGCTCGCATGAACGCTGCGTGGGCGTCAGGGATCGTTAGATTTCGCCGAGTCGTGGATTGTTTTCGATCCCCTTGGCTTGAATTCTAGACTCGCTTCCGGGGCGGGAGACCTGCAAGATCGAAGAGAGAAGGCTCCATGGGTTGTTTGATGAATAAACAATATATTAATACGATTTTTAGGAAGATATATTCCACGTGTCCTCTGTTTTTTTTGGTTGTTTTACAATAAAGAGATGGAAAAGAGACAAATCCGAAAGACCAAGAAAGGAAGGACTGATGTCCTCGAACAGCGCTGCGCCACATTTTCTAGTAGATTTTCAACGTCAGGATGTCCTTCGATTTGTGGTGCAATATGCCCAACCTTGTGCAGGAAAACAGGATGCTGTAGCTTCGAAATCGTGAGAAAAGTACGTACATATGTAGGTGAGAGCGAGCACCTACCGAACGTTGCAAAACCAAGCACAGACGTAAGGCCCCAGCCAGGCCGGTCGGTGTCCTGACCCTCAGAACTCGACGCTCTTGTCGTCATCGACATGGTCATCGAGAGCGTCCCCACCAGCCGTGGCTCCGACCTCGTTTTCCTCGTCCGCAGACTCCCACGCTGCGTCTGATGAGGCGATGGACTCCGGCGTGGCGTCTTCATCCGGAACACGATCTCCCCTGTCAGATTCCGCAGGGCCCCAGTCAGGACCACCACTGGCCGGGCCCATGTTCGATTCTGCGCCGGACATGGGCGTTGACATCCTCGATTGTATTCGATGCCGTCTTTCATCTGGTGGAGCGTTGTGTTGAGTTCGTGGAGGCCATGCTCCCTCATCGCGCGTGGAGGCGGCAGGACGATTCTTCTTTCACTACAAGCAACGCGAAGTTAGCAACAACAGCTGCGAAACCAGAAACCAGAGAGGGCAAAGGCTATACATACAGCGCGACCCGGAGGGGGTCCTCGATGCAGCGCTCTATAGTGGCGCTCTTCGAACGTCCTCGGTTTCGTGTCCCAGGGTTGACGACGGTGCCATTCACGCGCTGTTATGCGAGCTCGACAAATCATGTCAGAGAGTTAAGCAAATTTAGCTCAAAGTGCCTTACCCCCGCTCCGAGGAGCCGGAATAGGGATACGAGGAGCGGTGCTGCGATTAATGGCAATGCATTCTTTCGGAGAAAATATTCTTATATACTGTATCTAGAAAGTGGTCGAGGAGTCCAGAGAAGCGTCCCCCACATTATAGATAGAGAGGGCTGGGCCCTCTTAACCCCCCGTCTGCTCACAAAGAGTAATCTTTTTATCCTATCCAGCTACCTTCTTTTACACGCCCAAGGTGGCCTTCCTTGCGAGCTCCTTATAGTTGTGAGTCCAGAGGAGGGGAGAGGAGGGGGCATCTGTATTGCAGCCGGAGTATCGAGGTCGGCCGGATTCGGACAGAACATGCAAAGCCTTGCGCTTCGAAGCCACGATGATGGTAGTGCTGGTGGTGGTTCGTTAGAAAACGGCGATGGGGGGCAAGCTTCTTGCATGAAAAGTCTGTGTTGCGGTGAGTCGAAGAATTCAGAAAGATCCTCGCCAGGCAACAAGTCCTTTCCCCCCACTGGCTACACAAACGCCTTAAAAAAAAGCTGAACCTGGAAGAACCAAGGTGCGAGATATGAATATGGTTGTTGGCGCGAATGGTGTCGAAAAAAAGAAGAGCACGTGCAGGCCCTCAATGGCTGGTGTTCTTGAGACAGCCGATACGCTCACCTCCACACATCCACACGATGCTTCTCGATAACCGGGTTCGCGCCGCTCGGCACAACTCCTCTCTTGACCTTCTTCCTGTCGTTCTCGCGGACGTTCGCAACGCATTCGCGGCCGTACAGGATCGTGGTGGCAAGCTTGGCATGGCCTTGGTCTGTTGTTGGGTACTAGACCCCGGCTAGAACCTTATCCGAGTTAATTTCGTCGAACAGGGCCATATATGCCCATAACCAAAGACTTTGCCTTAAGCAAGGACACTACCAGGCCTTTGTCTATTTTCGCCAGCCGTGTATGTTGCTTGGCAAAGACGTCGCCCCCGTAGAGGGCCGCGAGACCTTTCGTAGCAGTCCCATCCCGTGTTAAAAGGAGGGAGAGAAACGGCCTTCGTGGACATTTGTGGATGGCTCGGACGAGGGCTTCCGTCGTCCAGAAGCCGAATCTTTCCGCCACTAAAGCCCGCTGAACAAGTGCTTGGCTGCTTCAGTATATATATATATATATATATGCCTGCCGGTCTCACGCTGGCCCTTTGGCGATCCAAAAGCCGCTCAATGGTTGCAGCTGTGGGGTGTTCAGGGTAGCAGCAGTGCTTCTTTCGACCGACAGCCTAGTGTCAGAGTTTAGAGTAGAGGGCTATAACTGAGACTCGCTATCGCTGCTGTTCGACGAGCTGCCAGAGCTGATAACGAGTCCGTTCCTTTCAGCAGCTTCTGCTGCCAGTAACGTGCTCGTCGCAAGGTAAAGACGTCGACGGTGGTAGTTCGAGTCGCGGAACCCCTTTCATAGTTAGACTTGGTACATACAGTTCACAAGGGTAGAAAGAAGGAGAGTAGCTCTATACCTAAATCGCCCAAGTTCTCCGCCCCTTTTGGATTATTTTCTCAGCTCCAGAGATATACGATCAAGACCTTGAGGGTCACTCGAGCGCGCTGCAGACTAGGAGGGAGCTTGCACCACCGCAGTTGGGCCTGGGAGAGCTCTGCCCTAGGACGGTACCCAGCTTGAGCCCTGCTCTAGCACGGTGCCCAGCTTGAGCCCTGCCCCAGGACGGTACCCAGCTCTCGCTCTCGCAGCGCGGGGCGGCCCAGCCGGACCAATGTCGACAAAGTCGACGGTGTTAGGGCCCCC
>WXYE02282874.1:0-14161 GCA_011319275.2 Echinosphaeria canescens | reverse complement strand
CTCGTCCCCCTCAGAAGAGAACGTTCTGCTCGGGCATATGGCGCGTAGAAATCCTCAATGGAGCCATTTTCAAAAGAATGCTCAGTGCACGGTCATCATTCAGGGTCCCCATACGTATATCACGCCGACTTGGTATACTTCGGGCCGCGATGTCCCGACTTGGAATTATGCTGTTGTCCACTTGCACGGGAAGATAGAACTGGTTGAAGGATTTCAAGAGCAAATTGAAATCCTGCAGCAGATTTCAAATTTCTATGAAGCCTCTGAGCCAAAGCCTTGGTCATTTGAACTGCCCGATGATTTAGATAATGCGTCGGCTTTGACATCGGCTATTGTGTCTTTCAAGTTTCATATCGAGAAAGTCGATGCTAAATTTAAATTCTCGCAGAATCGCTCGGGCGAAGACCGCGAAGCAGTGATAGCGGGCTTGGCAACTCGAAACGATGATATGAGCCAGGCCGTTCGCGAAATCATGCTCAAAAATGAAGAGAAGAAAAATAACTTCTAGAGATCGACGGAGACACCTCGTGAAAATCTTTTTAGTTTTATCCATTCTAACGATCACATCGAATGTCTTGGCGGAGACAAAATGGGCGAATTGCCCTGGCATCCCGCAGACCCTCCCTATCCGTGAAGTCTTTTGGAATTCGGCTGCGAATATCGGCACAGGTCCCGATTATGCTCTCGAAGAGGGAAAGATTTTTAGAAACTCGGGTGAGGTCTGTCGAGGTGGCGAAGCCCTGAAGGCGAGTGATTGGATTGCCGAACTTAAAAGCGGACTCAGTCCTGCGAAATCAGTCAGTGCCTTTCGTGAAATCCATAGTGCCGCAGATTTTCAAAAGTTTCTCAAAAGCTCGGGTGTTGTTATCAGTGCGCAAGAAAAGCTAGCCGCCGCCGTCAAAGCTTATCTTGAAAGCAAACCTCTCACAGACGAAACTCTTGCCGAGATTCCGGTGAAAGCAAACAATCCCGCTATTATCGTTGGTTCATCAGACCGAGAGGCTGTGATTGTATTAGCTTCCAGCGGCGATGGTGGCCAGAACGCCAGTCTGATGGAAATCAAATTGAAGTGAGCGAGTCTTTTCGACTGTCCGATATTCACGTGAGAGTGCCGTCCGACGAAGAGTTCACAGAGTTGACACAGTTTTCATTCGACAATTTTGTCGAAGAGACATCTCGCTCGACGGGGGAATCGCCGGAAGATCTCAGACGAAAATTTGGCGGGCCGGTCAAGCACCGCTCTGAAAATAGTGTCTGGTTATCAGTTGAGCACAATTCTAAAAGAGTGGGCTTTGTTTGGTTTCAAATCAATCCGCAGTTAAAAGAAGCTTTTGGTTGGGATATCTATTTAGATATGGCTTACCGTTCAAAAGGTATCGGACGTCATCTGATGTTTCACTGCAAAGAAGAGCTTTTAAAAAAAGAAATCAAGTCAGTCAAAATTTGTGTTTTTGAGCACAATGAAATCGCCCGACGCCTCTATGAATCTCTAGGTTTTACAGTTGAAAGCTTCGATGAAGAAAGAAAGCAATTCACGTTATTTTGGTCCCTCAGTAACGCTGAGTAATCAGCTTAGATACTCATTCTTTGGAAAGCAGAAATGCACGAGCGCCGGCTTAGGCATGCTCTTCTGACTCTCCAGCTCTTGTGTCCTAAGTGGCAACGAGAGTGAGCCCCTTTCTAGATAGGCTCTAGACGTCCTCTGTAAAAAATTCCAGTGCGATGACATTTAGCTGGTTAAGCCTTGGCAATCTCTGGCGAAATGCAATGCTTTGGATTTCAACTCGCATAAAGTGCACCCTAGGTTGAGGGCTCGCCTCGGCCCGTGGTCCGATTCTTGTACCTGGGTCCATAACGAAAACAAACTCAGTATCAAACTGGTTTAAAAAGTGGGGAATCATGAAACTCAATAGAGCTTGGAATTCGATTTTACTTTCAACACTGACCACCGCGGGATTGACCTTGCCTTCCGCTTCTTTTTCGCAAGGACAGTCACTCACAGAAAAAGACTCGAAAGCCGTGATGTGCAGTCTCTTTAACGGTCATAGAGACTTGCTCGCGTCTGAGTCTGTTTTGGTTCATTTGTGCAGCGATCGTTTGAAAGTTACGGATCTGACTGACGACGAACTTTTGGTTTTGAATAAAGATATTTCTGAATTATCGAAGGCCATTGCGATGAAGGCCGGCGGCCACATTATCTAGTATTGAAATTGAGGCTCTGGTGTCTGAGTCAGCACGTGAACTGAATATTTTTACAGCCGACTTTTGCAACTTTAGTTGCGGGCACTGTATTGCGAACTCAAGCCCCGGATCTAAGAACTATAAAATCAATATGAAAGAAATCACGGCGCTCAGTCAACTCATTGAGCGCTCGGCGGATATCCAGCAAATTCATTTTGTGGGTGGTGAGCCCACTCTGCAATTGAAAATGATAGAGGCTCTCCAGCATCAGGTGAGTCGGCCCGTGAAATACGCGATGACCACCAATGGTTGGTTTGCTTCTAGTCCTGGAAAAATTCTTGATCGCATCAAGCTCCATGAAATTCGAATCTCTTATGATCGCTTTCACGCCGATTTTATCGATGAAGATAAAATCAAATCTTTACTGCAGTACTGCGTGGGTAAAGGCTTAAAAACTATTTTGAAATTGACGGTAGAAACGGGACAGGACGTTTTGACGTACAGTCATATGTTGTTGCCTCAAGTAGAGCTTCTCTTGAGTAAGTTAGAGGTCGCTGGAAAGGCTCGGGATATTGAGACCAAAACGGAGACCACGCAAGGATCGACAGCATTTTGGGATTTAAAATGTCCTTCACTGGCGAGTGATGGGCGTGGGTTAGAGACCGTGGTGTTCTTTCCCGGAAAAGGGCTGACTTCGTGTTGCTCGAATTTGGTATTCAATGAGAGCGGAGACTCAGCCCAAGTTTTTTCAAATTTAGAGAACTCTTTCGAAGCTACGAATCAGCTACGCACAAAACTAAACTTCAATTTTCGTTCGGCCGCCGAGGCATTGAAAATCGATACGCAAAGCTCGGCGGTTCGCTCGGCTTGCGAGGCCTGCGAGTTGCTCTTTGGTAAAATTCAGGACAGTCAATTGCCTTCGCTAGCGACCATTACTGAAAAAGCAATGCAGGAGCCTTTTGTTTCTGCCATAACAGCAGCCATTTCAGATTCACATCTCCAGCTGCTTGATAAGAACTTTCGTGTTTTTTATCAGCTCTCTGGGTCGATGCCACTCGATATGGAAAATGCGCTCCAGTCCGAGCGGCTGTTGCTAGAATCAGGATTGAGTGTTCGTGATCACGAGGCCTCTGAAGTGGATTTTTTAATGAGTGTCGAGTCTGATTTAATGAAAGACTCTGAGGCTCAAATGACAGCTGGCGAGAGAGCTGAGCTGGAGCCTCGCTTACGTGATTATATCCAAGCTTGCACTCAACGTTTTGTTTATTATCAGAATCAAAAACCGGTGGCCGCTTTGTTTGTTTGGGATGGTTTGCCCCATCCGCAAATTCAAGAGAAGGTCACGCATATTGGTGTCTTGGGCATTGGTTCTGAAGTCGCAGACAAAAAAATGCGCCAAGCGATTCGCTTGGATTTTTCAGCCAAACTGCAAAAAATCTCTCAAGGTAAATTGGTGGTGGGTAAAATTGCGGCCATCAACAAACCCGCTTTGCGCCACGCCGCTCGTATGGGTCGAAGTCCTGTTTTTGCGATCGTAGAAAAGCGGAAATCATGAAAAAGCGTTTTTATATATTTCTCTCTGTCGCACTCGCTGTTTTTGCCATTGCTTGGGGCCTTGCTAAAAGAAGTCAGCGACTTGGTGACGGAAGCGATCAGTATTCCATAGCCCTGGTGGGTCTGCCTGAAAAATTGCAGCCTTGGGAAAATCCGGTGAACGTCTACAGTTTAGTGCTTGATGCTGTTTACTATCCCTTGATCAGCCGGGATCCTGTGGGCCGCGGACTTTCCAGTGAGTTTTTAGATCTGGAATTGACGAAAGCCACTTCGGCGGATTTGCGTAAGTATGTTCTTTGTTTAAAAAAGGATGTGACCTTCGGTGATGGCTCACCAGTTGAGAATGCCGATCTATTTGAGACCCTCGTGCACTTTCATAAAAATGAATTGATGGCTCAAGGGCAAGCACGCATTTCCCCAGCGGGTTCCTGTGTTGAAGTCGAGTTGCCGCAATCAGATCCTTTCTATTTGGATCGTTTTGGCAGTGTTTCGAGCACGATCTTAAAACGCAGCACTTTGAAAAATAATTTGCCAACAGGGCGCGGAGGCTTTCGCATTGCCTCAATGAATGCTCAAAATATTTTACTGGAGCGTATTGAAAGCAAACCAGGGTACTTTAATAAAATTGTTTTTCAAAAAGTGGCTTCGGTTGAAGAAGGTATTTCACATCATCTCAATGACTTGAATCACTTGTACCAAGGCCCTTTGCCAGATTCATATTTGCTCAATAAGCAGATCATTCGCCGTCCATCTTTGAAGACTTATGCGTTGTTCTTGCGTATCAAAGACAATAAATTGAGAGAGAACTTTGCCAAGTGTTTCCCCGTTGAAGAATTCCGCAAAGAGTCGGGCTTGCAGCTGACGCCGCTTCCGGGCTTTCTGCCAAAGGGTGTACTAGGTTCTGATATCGCTGTGGCCAAAGAGTTGCCAGCAAAATGCAAATTCAGTGGTAACCAGCGATCTAGCGTTATTTTTTTAGATTACAATGCAGCCCGTGCCGAAAAGATGAAAGCATTGTTTCAAAAGCATGAAGCCGAGCTTCCGCTGAAGGTCGATGTGCAAGTGTCTTCGTCGGTGAATGAATTCGTTGTGCGCCTGAGCAGCGGTGAGCAAATGGTCAGCATGTTGGGACTTGATAGCTCGGGGACGTCTTCCGCCGCTTACGGCGAGGCCTCTGTTTATTTTGAGCCCTTTTTGTCGACGGGTGAAAAGAAATTTGTCGATGTGAATCTTCCGGAACTTGAGAAAATGATTCGTCAAGCGGTGACCGAGTCTTCGCTGATGACCAAGGCTGAGATCTACAGAAATGCGCAAAAGATGGTTTTGCAGACGCGCACAGTTTTGCCCTTGGGACAATTGGTGAAAGATTATGTATATCCTTCGTGGATTGGCAATATTGTTTGGCCCGACGGAACGAGTGAATTCCCTCGTATTGATTTGATGACGAGGGTTCTGTGAAGGGAATTTTCAAGGCGGAATTTCAACGACCCTCTATCGCGACAGTGACTTTGCTGTTTGCGGGGTTTTTGTCGGTGATTGTTTTGGCCTTTGGAATTTATCTGCAATACCGTTCATCGGTTCAGAAGTTTCAAGGGGACCTCCGCGCGTGGCAGTTGGAAATCACCGAAGCTTTCTTAGCCAATGATTGGCTTTCAATTCGTAAGATTGGCGCTAATCTGGATATGAGTTCGTTTGATAGTCTGCAGTTGCGGCGTGAAAAGGAAATTATTTTTTCGGCTCCGATGGCGACGCAGACCCATCCCCATATGATTTGCGAGAGCTTCAATATTGAGCGCTACCAAATGGTTCTGGGAGATGTGGAAATCTGTGCGAGTTTGTCGACGATCGTCTTTCGGCCTCTAAAATCTCCTTTATTTTTGTCTTTGGCGATCAGCTTCACGCTTTTATTTTCTTTGCTGTCGTTGATTCCACTGATTCGTTATAAGAATGATATTTTAAAATTGATCGGCCGCTTTCGTCGTTGGTCTGAAGATCCTCATTTAACAAAAGAATCTTTTGTGAGTTCGGCTTCGACCAAAGGGCAAGACCCCTTTGAAGATCTTTATGAAATTGTCTCTCAAGGTCTTGCACAGCGTTTGACTTCTGAGCGCCTCAGTTTGGATCTTGAAAAAGTGGAATTTATGAATCAGCTGGCGGCGCAAGTGGCGCATGATATTCGTTCTCCTTTGATGGCGATCCGTTTGATGATGGCCCAGCCCGGAGCTTTAGAGGGCGAGCGCAAAGAAGTCGTCGGTCTTGCGGCCCAACGCTTGGGCGAAATTGCAAATGACCTGCTCGATCAGCGCAAAGGACATATGGCGGCAGCGGCCTCCGTTCTAGCGGCCGTGAAAGAGACCAATAAGGCTGCGGTCAGCCTGACGGGTTTAGTGAAAGAGATCTATCTTGAGAAGTCTTACACTTTGGCGCCGCAAAACTCGATTCAGTTGAAGCTCGATATATCAGAGGGCGAAGACGTGAAGTGCCATCTCGACAAGGTGGAGTTTTCGCGCGCTCTTTCGAATATTGTGAATAATGCGATGGAGGCCCTGGACGGAGAAGGCGAAGTGATTTTGGCCGTTCGCGGAGCCAGCTCGCAAGTTTCTGTGATTGTCTCTGACAATGGCAAAGGCATTCCGCCTGAAGTTCTCAAAAAGTTAGGTCGTGAGCAAATTACCCACGGCAAAGAGGGCACTCAAAGTGGCAGTGGAATTGGCGTGTGGCATGCCTGCCGTGCGGTGGAACAAATGGATGGTCGCTTTGTCGTGCAGAGCCGAGTCGGTGTCGGCACTCAAGTCACCATGAGTTTTGACCGGGCGTGATTTTCTTTTAAGCTTTTAAATTCAATCCAATAAGAACACTCTCGAGGACTAATCGTAAGAGAGGCTCGCGCTTTTCTTCAATGTGCTGGGCCACCAATTTGGGGTGATGAAATGCGATCATCGATTCTTGTAGAACTTGAGCCATGGCTTCGGGATTGGTGTCGCGCAGACGGCGTTTGGCAATGGCCTCTTTGACCAGTTCTAAAAGTTGTTTGCGCATGACTTCCATATGACGTTTGGCAAAGGGCTTTTGGGAGGTCGTTGAAAGATCGAAAGCTTTATAGAGCTCAGGATCATTCAGCACTTTAGCCACCTTGGCGCGATGAAGGGTGAGCATCCAATTCAGAATTTTTTCGGTGGGTTCTTTGGGCTTACGACAGACGGCCTCGAGGCTTTCATCGATTTGCAAGAGCCAGCGTTCAGAGACTGCATCCAATAAAGCTGTTTTGTCTTTGAAATGGGCATAGAGGGCTGCGTGGCTGACGCCGATTTCTTTTGCGATATCGGTCAGACGAACCTTATCGAAACCGTTTTCACGCATTTGCGTGATCGTGAGATCGATGGCTTTTTCTTGAATTTCGGCGGCAGTCAGTCCCGTTCTTGGCATAGATCTATAGTATGCTAAGTCCTTGAAAAGTCAATCCAACGTTACAATTTGGTATGGTTGTAACTTACATAATTGACTATTTGTAAGTTACAAATTATATTAAATGTAACCAAGGAGATTCCCATGTCAGTTTCTACCACCTTTACGCTCCCAAAGACCTCCATCACCCTGAATCGAATGGGCTACGGAGCCATGCAGTTGGCCGGCCCTCACGTCTTTGGACCTCCCAAAGATATGGACGCCGCGGTCGCTGTTTTGCGCGACGCTATCGAGTTAGGAGTTAACCACATCGACACGAGTGATTTCTACGGACCCCATGTCACAAACCAAGTAATCAAAAAAGCATTACATCCCTACCCAGATAAACTGACGATCGTCACCAAGGTTGGAGCCAAGCGCGGGGCTGATGCTTCGTGGAATGCGGCCTTGAGTAAAGAAGAACTGATCAGTGCGGTCCACGACAATCTTCGCAATCTAGGAGTTGAAGCCCTCGACGTCGTGAACTTGCGTGTGGGGCCACCGATTGTTCCGGAAGATGGCTCTATCGGAGAACACTTTTCCGTTCTGGCCGATTTACAACGCCAAGGTCTGATTCGCCACTTGGGATTGAGCACCGTGAGCCCCGTTCAATTGGCTGAATGTCAGAAAATTGCGCCGGTGGTTTGTATTCAGAATATGTACAATATTGCCCATCGCAAAGATGATGAGTTCATCAAAGATTTAGCTAAGCAAGGCATTGCCTATGTGCCGTATTTTCCGCTGGGTGGATTCTCGCCGTTGCAATCAGCGACTTTGAATACCATTGCGGCTGGAATGAATAGCACGCCGATGCAGGTGGCTTTGGCTTGGTTGCTTCAACGCTCCGAAAACATTTTGTTGATTCCGGGAACATCGTCGGTGAAGCACTTGCGTGAAAATTTGCAGGCGGCAAAATTGACTCTGACTCCGGCCATGGTGGCCGAGCTAGATCAGATTGGTGCTGTTGCTGCGAAGTAGTTTGATTTCTTGGCTTCACTTCCCCTCGTAGACAGAAGGGAAGTGAAGCTTTTTGCTATCTTCAAGGACATCGGAGATCAGCTCCGATGCCTCACTTCCACAATCGTTTTTGTTTTGGCCAGATTTTCGATCTGCTGACTGACGATTCGAAGATTCTCTTCGTCTAAGTTAGCATCCCACTCGTCGAGCAGAATAATATCTTCGGAGCAAAGGCTGAGGGCATTGATGTGGGCCAGCAAGTTCTCTCCCGAAGATCGCGGTGAGTTCACATTCGAATCGAGCATCAGATCAGGATGAGTCGGTAGATACACGGATGAAGTTAGCTGCTGATTGAGATGCAAAAGCAAAGTTGATTTTCCGGCTCCGTTGGCGCCTCGTATTTCGAAGCGCCCCTGAGATTGAGTTGTCAGATGACTCACGATGGATTGAAGATCGATCATGCTCATCTGATTCAGAGTGATTTGCTCTGTGCGAATCGAAGCGGTGAGGTCGCGCGCCGGAATCTGTGTGCCCTGGGTGATGACATCAAATTTGGCCTCGACACTTAAGAGATTTGTGAGACTTTGAAAGATATTTCGAAAGACTCCTAAAATATTCAGCTGCCGGGGGAGTGTCGCTAGTAACGCAATTAAAATTTGGGTATTGGTCGTGGCACCCGTGCGGTCTAATATCGAGACGACCGAAAATAAAACGGGCAATCCAGAGGCGACACCGAGAGAGAATATCAAGAGCTCAGAGGCCGTTGCTGAAGTCATCGCTTGAGATCTTGCCAAAGATATTTTGTGCTTAAAGATCTCATGATAGTTACTGAGAACGGGCTGATTGTTGAGCAAAACATTGTCCCAGGATTTGAGAAGGTGGCTCCCGAGATCGGTGCGGGCCAACTGGTCTGAGTTATAGAACTTCTCAACCTTGGCGGCGCATTTGTAGTAAATAACAAAGCTCAAGAGGCCAGAGACGACAAATCCTGGAAGTAGCGACATATCGATGGTCAAGCTCAGCGTTAAGACGCCCAGAATGACAGATAAAGCGAATGAATAGATATCCATGCTGATAAAGAGGATAAGTCCTAGGTAATCACTGGCATCAGATCCGATGGACGCTAAAAAGCGATCCTTGAGTGATTTGCTCTGCCAGAGAGTGGTATCACCTTGTTTGGAAAATAAATTGTCTTGCAGGAAGATTTTGTAGGCGGCGAAGGTCAAATCACTTTCCATCCGACGAATGAAGACATTGATAGCCGGTGTGAAAATGAAAAGTAAAACACTGGCGAGAATCCAAAAGAAAAACTCTGACTTTTGCTGAAACGATAGACCCGCTTTAGCCAGAGCGTAGGTGCCCAAGGCGTTGAGTGATTGTTGAAAGGTGATCAGAGAAAAGATCAAGGCGAGTTTCTTTTTATCGATATAGTGAATAAGGTATTTCATTGGGCCTCCGCCGGAGGGCAAATAATCCACTCCATAATAATGGAGTAACGAACCCAGTCTTTCACGGCACTCACGCTGTGCCAGTGCGAATCTTCAGAGCTAAATAGAATCATACGATTCTCAAGGGGTTCGATGATCTTGGCGGATTCTGGGGGTGCATTTTTATCAGCGAGTAGGCGTAACTCTCCACCATAGTGTGGCTGCCATTCAGGGGAAACATAGAGAATGCAAACAACAGATTTCTCATCCTGGTTGTCGACATGAACGGGCATGGCCGGAGAGCCAGAATCCATCATTCGCAGTTGGACAAGGCTTTTCGAGTTCAGCTGCAGAGATTGGCCGGTGCATTTTTGCATAAAGGTTTTGAATTCAGAGCTTAAGAAATATTTGGCGAGTTCGATATCGGGCAAAAATTTGTAGTTGATTTTCATTTCATCGTCTCGATCTTGGCGAAAGCTATGGGCGTGTTGAACGATGATATTTTGCAAGGACCGAAGTTTTTCATTCTGTAGAAAGTTGTCTAGGATGATGTGGGGCCAAGGAGTTTCGTAATGCATATATGCTCCATAAAAAAAGGCCACCCTGAGACGGTGGCCTTTTTGTTTCTTTAGTTTTGCTTTTTATCTAAAAGAGCGACGATTTCGGCAGGGATGTCTGAATCTGCAAGATCTCTTTGGACCCCTTGGCCAGATTTATTGCGTTCAGAGAGGATCGACTGAAAAAAGTAAGCGGCTTTCATGGGAACTCCTTATTATTTCGAATCGTGATTGATTCGTGGAATCCCTAGAGCAACGGCCAAGCCAGGGGGGCGGATGGCTGTATTACAATTTAAAGGCATTTGAGGTGGGCAGAGTCTGAATTTCGGAATCGAATCTAGGATTTCGGACGAATCGACTGCTGAGGCATAGCCTTCCTTCAGGCGCCTGTTGGTATCATCAGACTATCAATACCACCGAAGTGGTTTCTGGCTATTTTGCTGCGTTGATTTTCTGAGCGTCGGTGATCGAATCGAATGAAACTGTCATTTTGACGGCATCACCTGTCTTCATCTGCTTTAAGTCAGCTAATTGCTTTCGAGTCAGTTTGCTTTTTTTGACAGAGTATTTGTAATACTGATCTTGAATTTCAATAGTCTCAGGCGAAAAACTGCGGAGCTTCCCATCGAGGTTGATGGAGCCAGCGCTGTGGGCTTGAAGTGTGAATGCTAAAGAAAAAGTAAGGATTAAGAATTTCATTACTGGCCTCCGTCACTTTTTTTTGCTGAGGGAACTTTGACAATCGCTTTTTTGATTGTCTTGGGACTGATGCTTGAACTTGAAAAATTATAAAAGACATCATGCTGACATTTCGATGGGGGTGGGCAATTGCTGCTTTCAATGTCTCCATTTTCTTCCAATGTTGCAGTGCCTTTGCACACAAGCATGGCATGCTTCATCTTTCCTTCTGCCACGGCGTCCGTGAGCTCTTCATCTGTCATTTCTTTTTCGTCGCCTCCGGAGGGCTGGCAAACAGCCTCGTAGATGCATAAAATTTCTTTTGGCTTAGTCTCATCTTTCGAGTTTTTCCCCAGATTTGCGAGAGCTTTCTTTGAGTCTAAGCCTCCACAATCTCCGGAAGTGTATTCAAATGTTTGAACTGGCCTCCCGGGTTGAGAGAGGCAAGAGAACTTAACGTCTGCGAAGGCCGCAGAAGAGATTGAAAGAGCGACCGTCAGACAAACAATAATTTTTTTCATATCTCATCGTAACTGATGACCATGCCCAAACACAAGTCCAGGGCTTCTTCAGAATGTGAAGGGATTGCAAATCAACTTCCACAATATTTGTCCTGCCGACGTCGAAGTGGTTTAGCGGCTGGAGTACTTTAAAAATGCTCCATTAAAAGTCTAGCTTGGTGATGATCTGTCGATGGTTTGAATTGCTACCGCTGATTCAAATTGTGGATTTGGATTACGAAAGCTGAGCGCCAATATAAAATCCTAGATTGAATCCGAAGTGAATCAAGATAGCCGCGGTGACCGAGTTGAATCGGTAGACGTAAGATCCGCAAGCGAAGGCGAGCAATAACGTGTAGCTAGCTTGGTAAATAATAAAGGCGTGAAATTCTGCGGGTACAAACCAGATGGCGTGTAGGTGAGAGTACGAAAAAAGCAGCGATGTTAGGATAAGTGCTATTGCAGGCCGACGCGTAATAAGTTGCAGAGGCTGCCAAAGGAAGAAGCGGAAGATGGCTTCTTCGAGGATCGGAGCGACAATCAGAAGAAGAAAAATTGTCTCGGCCCCTTTGAGGTCGAAAGGGATTTGCAAACCTAAACCACCCGCGAGTTTAAAGATCCCGAAACCTGCTACAAGAGAAATAGCTGCGCCTATGAATGCGGGCTTTACTAAGCGAAGGCTTTGGAGGGACGATTTGCCTAGGGCAGCAAAGGTTATTGCAACGAGAACGACTTCGAAAATATAAGAAGCGTATTCACCGAGCGCATCGAGTTGCGGTGTGAAGCCGAAGCGAATGACAAGATAAGCAATTGCTAAAGCTAGTAGCGTGTACAGCTTCGGATTTGTGATCGAAGGACTCTGTTGGGAATTTTTCTGGCTATTCATTCTTAAATTATAGATTTTCTGGATGAAACGACAAGCTTTGTTGCTAGCGAGAGTTTAAAAAATCACCAATTTTAAATTCAAAAGAGACTACGTTATGAAAAATAAAGGAACGATTCGATCAGGGTAAGCTCTAAACTCTTTGTTTTATCTTTAACATTTTCCTCACCAATTCGTGACACACAACTGGACCAAGGTACATATATAAGAAATAGTATATAAATATATTTAACTTTATAGATTGCGTGAAATATACCAGTGGTTACTTTTCTGGAGGCATCTATGATTCTTCGCTCGGCTATTTTTGCAGCGATTCTTTTTGTTGGGCAGGCAGCTTTTTCACAGACGTGTGATGAGGCAAATAATAATGTAATGCAAGCTGCCGCGGAGGCATGCACGCAAATGAGGTGCCCAGATTCTTATTGGGGCTGTGAAGGGATGCAGTTGGGTCCTTCAACAGGATCGAGCCGCCCTATACAGTTCCGCTTAGTACGCTGTAGTGATGATTTTCATACCATAGGCGGTTATAGTGATATTGCTGACTGTATGCCTCCTGATATTGGTAAACCTACAGGCGGCCCGGGTAACTCTCCTCTAGAGCCGTCACGTCAATGTGGTTCAGTTGTTACGATCGAAGATCAGGCTCTCGGAGAGCACATTCCTCTTGTGGGAGTTGGCTTCGATCTCATGTACTCATCGAACTATGTCATTGGGAAAAGTAAATACTATAACGCCTCCATACCTATCACGGGAAGTAGTCTAGAAGGCGCTATTTCATCCTTCGATCTCGTTGTTTCTCCAGATGGATTGACATCGACAACAGCTCACTATCTCAACAGTACCACTAACCAGAGTGCTCCGATTAGTTGGGATGGTAAAGATGCTTCTGGCAATGAAATTCAAGGTTACAAAAAGTACGCAATTGAGATAACTGCTGCGTTCTCACAATACTCATTCCCCCGTCATCAACAAATTTATCTCGGAGGGTATCGTACGAAGTTTCTAGGTCTTGGTGGCTGGGCTCCATCGGTCCTGTTTTACTACGACAAGGGACCGAAACGCTTGATGGATATGAGTGGGCATATTCGCAATATCGAGGCGAAACCATTTGCGACAGGACAAGTTTACATTGCTTCTGAAGATGGAAATTACGTTTATATTTTTGACGATACAACAGGCCTTCATCTTTATACCAAAACGGGTTTGACCGGCACCACGATTTATACTTTTGCTTATGATGGATCTGGAAGGCTCACGTCTATCACGGAGCCATTTAGTAAAGTGACGACTTTCAATCGAGATGTGAGTGGAAAGTTGCTATCTATCACGGCTCCGTATGGTCAGATTACGACGGTCACAATCGCGGCTAGCGGATACTTGGAGTCTGTCACCAATCCGAATAGTGAAACCTATCAACTCACTTACTATACCGGTGGATTGCTCAATACTTATCAAAAGCCTGCGGGTCATACGAATACCTTCACCTATGATGGTGATGGCAATCTGACTCAAGATTCTCACTCGGGTGGCTATGTATTCCAATTAATTAAAAATGCATCGGCTGACATCGATATTGATGTTCGAACTGGGATGAGTCGTAATAAGAATGTCCACTCTGTCGTGACTGCAAATAGTATTAGCACGACGACCACAATGCCCGATGGAATTCAAAGCCAGTACTCACAGACTAAATTCAGCACTCCGGGATATGGAGGCATATCCTCTACTTTTGCAGGACTGACGCGGTCTCAATCGACGACTCCGGATCCTCGCTTTCCGGATTTTGCAAGTTACGTGAATGATAGCCAGCAAAATATCTATATTTACCAACAGAACATAGACAGTAGCCGTTCTGTGATTCTGACGAATCCTTCCGATCCGTTCTCGGTTTCAAGCATGACGGGATCGACGAGAGGAAAGAAACAGCGTGGACCTTGGCTGAGCCAGGGTGTGGGTCAGTATTTGGCACAGCATTCTTCG
>WXYE02282770.1:0-12757 GCA_011319275.2 Echinosphaeria canescens | reverse complement strand
GAGGGGGGGGGGGGGGGGGGGGGTTGATCGAAGGAGAAGAATTCTGATGGGGAGAGAAGAGGGGGAAACAAGCCAAGTAAGAAAACCCCGAAGGGACAGGAAGCACAGTAGGAAGAGAGCGGGCATCGCACTTGAACATGGTAGTTGTAGTAGTACAGCATATACAAGCAAAAAGGGTTGGCTAGGAATAGCATCCCCTCAGTGGCAAAGTTTGAAGAAGCCTTGAGCCGATCTCTTGTTACCCAACATGTCCTGTCCTGTCCGGTCCACCCCATCATCAAAACGCGTTTGTCAAGCGTCGTCATGACGGCTCAGCACAAGGCACGAGGCGGGCACGACAACAACTCCCGCCGCACGCAAGATAACCCTCACCACGAGAGCAGCAAGTCAGAGCACAAAGGGCGGATACCTGCTTACAGGCCGCTGTGGTGTTCATTGTCAGACATACGACTAATTCGGCACTTGTCGTCGTCAACATGATACGGTGCCAATCACATAATAAACATATAGAACCTAGGGTCGGGTCCGTACAGGCTTATTTACTGACCTCGATTATACTGTTGCTATAGTATCTTCGAGCGGAGCGAGGACGGGGGTCTGGGGGGCACCCCCAGAAAAAGGCCGCTCTACCTTTCAACTTTGTTTTTTCCTGGGGGTCGCTTCGCTCGAAGATCTTAGAACGATAGTATAATCGGGGCCAGTATTACTTGATTGGCACTGTACGTTCCCCAACCGCCATCCCCGGTTTCCCCGCATTCCATCGGCGGGCATCGCTCCGAGTCCGGAGAGGGTCAGCGGGTGTGTACGGCGGGGAGGAATGGAGAGGGGGGGGGGGGGACAAGAGAGAGGGAGGGTACAATACAGTAAGTGAGCGGTGGTAAGACGCCGATTATTCAGACGCTCGGAAACAAGCAACCCATTCTACTCGACCAGAAATTCAATAAGCCCACATAATCCAGAGCATAGAACATGTACAGACCCGGTGAACAGGTATCAACGCAACTCGCTCCACGCCTGAGACGAATCGGACTGGACGCTTGCACTCCGGGCCTTCCTGTCCTATCCATATAACATCCACCAGTAGGGCTAGCGGTAGGGCTCCCCTTCCGAGTGGACCTGAATCTGCAAGCAAAGTGCGAACCACAACCTTTATTTACTAACCCGGATGATATTATTACTACAATACCTTCGAGCGAAACGAGGCTGGGGGTCTGGGGGGAACCCCCAGGAAAAGGCCGCTCTATCTTTTGACTTTTTTTTCTGGGGGTACCCCCCAGACCCCGACCTCGCTTCGCCCGAAGCAGAGTCGTTAGTGTTAGTAAATGAGCGTATACGGACTGTAGGGGAGATAAGGGATCTGTATGTTTATGTTTGGTACTGTACGAATGAGCCAATCGTTCTCGTTGATCCAGAGGATGCCGGTCGGTCGCCCGCCCGCCCGCTTGCTCAAAAAGAAGAGTGAGTGGTTGGCCAGTTTGTTCTCACCTCCTCATGAACATCCATCCGGCAGGTTCTCCTCGCCAATGATAAAAACGACGAGGCTGTGGCCCTTAATGACATGTAGCCATTCATGGTTCGACGGTCTGATGGGGGGTGGAGGCCGAAAAGAGCATTAACGGCAAGGCACATATTATGCATGAGATGAGATACAACCAACTCACACCCCATGATACCTAACGCGAGAGTTCGGCGTCTTCGTTCGATTGCTACAGGTCACTCGGCAAGAATCGACAAAGCGAAAGTCACCCTCGAGACCTTGGTAAGCCATCAAGCAATGTAGACCCGTCGGTAGTGGGAGAAAATAATGATAAGAACAAAAAAATACTCAGTTTATAACTACTGCCAGTACGCCCCTGAGCCCGGTGGTTTATACAAAATCGGGTTGACCAGAACAGACTCCTCCGTCTTGACGCCCATACAGAAGAGAGGGAGAGGGGGAGAGAGAGAGAGAGAGGGAGAGAGAGAGAGGGAGGGGGAGGGAGGGGGAGCGGGAGAGAGGGAAGGATAAAGAAACCATGACAAAACACCCCGATCATAATACTATTCGTCCACGGCCGCGTGCCACGTCCGCGTGTTATTTGTGTTGTTGGCCGCTCCGCGTCTTGCCTGTCCTAATTTCCAACCCCTCACCCCCCCTTCTCTCTTTCTTCTCCCTTCCCCGCAACATCTCACCACTTCGCAAAAGTGGTCAGGTCCCGCGAGCTCTGCCCAACCAGGAACTTGAAGTCCCCCAGCGTCGGCATGACCCAGTTCTGCATCTCCACGTCCCAGTAGCTCAGGTCGCGCCGCGTCAGGTTGAACTCGACCGTGCGCGTCTCCCCCTTGTCCAGGTGCACCTTCTCAAACCCGCGCAGCACCTTCTCGGGGAAGTCGACGGTCTTGTTGGTGGTCGGACCCGCGCCATTGCCGCCGCCGTTGTCAGCATCAGCATCAGCATCAGCAAACTTGGCGCTGTACTGGTCCTGCGGATACGCCAGGTAGAGCTGCACAGCGGCGCTGCCGGGCTTCGCGCCCGCGTTGCGCACGCCCGCGCGCACCGTCACGTACGGCGCCCACAGGTCCGGGTTGCCGCCCTCGCCGCCGCCCGCGCCCGACCGCGTCTGCTGCGAGTAGTAGCCGTCCGGGTACGTGTACGGCTCCGACACGAGGTCGTCGGCCGACGCCACGTACGGGTACACGTACTTGTCCAGCGGCCGGAAGCCGTCCTCGGGCGCCAGCGCTTCGCTCGCCGGCGGCACCTCGAGCGGGTACGACGGCGGCGTCGCGCCCGGCATGGGCGGCGCCGCCGGCAGCGGAGACTTTTCGCGCAGCGGGACGGCCGACGCGTTGGCGACCTCGAAGGTGGTGTAGCTGAGGCCGAAGCCGAACTCGAAGCGGGGGGCGACGCGGGCGCGGTCAAAGTGGCGGTAGTCGATGTAGAGGCCCTCGGCAAAGTCCTGCTGCGGGACGATGCCGTTGGGCAGGTACATGATCTGGGCGCCGGGGCCGTAGTCGGCCAGGCTGCGGCCGACGGTGTAAGGGAGGCGGCCCGACGGGTTGACGTCGCCGAATATCACGTCGGCCAGCGCATTCCCGGACTCTTCACCCGGCAGGCCCGCGAGCATCACGGCGTTGACGTTGGGCAGGTCGATCCACGACTCCATGACAACGGGGCCGACGGTGTGAATGACGACGATGACGTCGCCAAGGCCGGAGCCGCACTGCGCGGCCACGCCGCGAATCAGCTCCTCGCCGCCCTTTTGCAGGCGGAGGTCGGGCCGGTCGCCGGCAATGCCGTCGGCCTTCATGTAGCCCTCGCCCGAGTTGGCGTTGGCAAAGACGATGCATATTTCCATGTCCTCGAGCACGGGGGATTCCGAGGCAGGCGGCGGCGTGTTGGTCAGGTACTCGTGCAAGTCGACCTTTGACGAGTTGAACTCGCGCCGGAGGGCTTCGACGGGCGGGACGAGGTAGGGAAACTCGACGGCTCCGGAGCCGAAACCCGAGGCCAGCGTGCCTTGGTTGCAGCCCCGGTCGGGGCAGAAGTTTGGCCCTTTGCCTGCCCCAGCGTCCTCGCCGAAAATACTATGAGGGAAGAGCAGATGTTAGCCAATTTGTTCAATATCCTTATGGATGAGGGGCTGGCGTGAAGCGTACCCGATCTTCGCCGGGGCCGAGTGGCGCGCTTTCAGCCGCTGCTCTTCCAGCCCGCGCAGTGAGTCAATAGCGCCCTGCCGGCTCAGCGGCAGCACGTCCTTGTTCTTGAGCAGCACGATGCCCTCGGCGGCGACCGTGCGCGCAAGGATGGAGTGGTTGGCCTGCACGTTAACATAGTCGTTGACCTTCACAACGGCCTGCTCGGACGGGCTGCCCGGGTAGAGCTTGCCCATGCGGTCGTTTGTCCAGGATGAGAAGTTGGGCAGCCTGTCGCGCGGGAACTTGGTCTCGTCATCCTGGCCGAGCTGGTACCAGGCGGCCACGACGCGCGTGACCATGTCGTTCAGCCGGTCGACGGGCACGCTGCCATTAAGCACGGCCCGAGACAGCGAGGACCCCCACAGCGACTGGCCGTCGGCATAGCGCAGCCCGTCGCCGGGCATGGTCATGTCCAGGCCGGCCAGTGCCGAGGCCACGCCGGAGCGCTGGGCGCGCCAGTCGCTCATCACAAAGCCCTGGAAGCCCAGCTCGTCCTTGAGGATGCCGTTGAGCAGCTTACTATTACCGCAAGCATACGAGTTGTTGAGCATATTGTAGCTACACATCACGGACGCGACGCCCGCCTTGACGGCGTCGCCGAACGGCCACGCGTACAGCTCGTGCAGGGTGCGGTCGTCCATGTTGGAGCTGATGGCGTGCGGCAGGCCCCACTCGTAGGCCTGGCGGAAGTGCTCCTGCTCGTTGCCGACAAAATGCTTGATCGTGGCCATCACGTTCTCGCTCTGGATGCCGCGGATGGTCTCGGCACCGGCGATGCCCTGCAGATACGGATCCGCGCCGAAGCCCTCCCAGTTGCGGCCGCCGGCGGGCATGCGGCCCAGCGGGCCGACGCAGGGGCCCAGCAGCACGTTGATGCCCTTGCCGCGCGCCTCGGCGCCGTGGGCCCTGCCGCGCTCGTACATGAGCGCCTTGTTCCAGGTGGCGCCGACGGTGATGGCCGAGGGCCAGGCGGTGGCGTTGTCGGCGAAGCGCAGGCCCTGCGGGCCGTCCTGCAGGAACAGCTGGGGGAAGCCAACCAGCAGGGCCGGGCCGGTCTGGCCGACGGCCAGGCCCATCTGCCAGCCGGTGCCGGTGGTGATGTTGACCTTCTCGGCGAGCGTCATGTTGGCGACCATGCGCGCGGCCTTGGCGTAGCTCTCCTTCCACTCGCGCGCAGAGCCGCCGCGCGGGGTCGGGTACCACGGCGGCGACTGGCCGTAGAGCGGCTCCTCGGTGAACTTTTTGTAGACGAAGCCGCCGGTGGCGCCGAGGAGCACCCAGATGGAGATGCCGAGGGCGAACAGCACGACGCAGCACCGGCTGCGCCCGGCAAAGGGCCGGCGCAGCGACCATGGCGAGCGCGCGGCGGGCCCGTCGAGGAAGGCCGGCTTGGCGTCGTCGAGGCCGTGCGACGCGTTGAGCGGGTCGTGGTCGAGGAATTCGGTCGCATCGAGGTCGGAGGCGTCCAGGGACGATCTGCTGTCGAGGGATGGCCGTTCGTCTTTTTCGCCGGCGGCAAGCTTGCTGCCGTCGTTTCTTGTATCGTCCTGGTAGGTTTGGTGATATTTATCGCCATTACGGGCGAGAAGGCCCTCGGCGCTTGGATCCCAAGGCTGAGCCATGGGGAGGGACTGGAGCGTAATGCCTCTCACCCAGGCTGATGAGATGGGCCAAGAAGCTGGAGGTGAAAGCTGAAGGAGATAAGGAGAAAGCTTGGACGCGTTAGAGTGAAAACGAGTGTTTCATTGAGAAGTTATTCTGAACCCGAGCCAAGCGACGAGTCCTGGCGCAGGGTTACTCGAACCACACTGGCAAGACCTCAAGCACCGAGGGCGAGGTCAAGGCACACTGCCACTTGTGACGGTGACGTTGAGCTATCGTTATCTCAAGCTGTTTGTTGATAGCGAAGACCGAAGACCGAAGACCGTCAGGCGCGACCGGGCAGGAGCAAACGGCTGGTGGGGAGGAGTCGAGATTGCCGCGCCTGGCAGCTGTTTACAAATATATCTGCGAGTTTGAAAGACAAGACAAGACAAGACAAGATGTCTTGGAAAAGTAAAGCTATGGAAACAGAACAATGTTCAAGCAGAGAAAACAAGAAGAAGGGGGAAAACAAAAACGAGAATCAGAAGGACCAAGCTTGGCGTGTCAAAAGCTCGCCCCTGGCGACTGAGACGGCCGTGTGAGTTGTTTGAAACACCATAAGGCTTGGCTGTCTCCGACGTGAGCGAATCGCCATCTCGTGCATCTCGTGTTGACCCCTGTCTGCCGACTGCTGGCTCGCTCGCTCGCATCCGCGCCAGCTGAGACGAATATCCACATTACTTAAAGGGACCGGCTCCTCGGGCCGCTGGCATGCTCCACTTGACACCGAACCGGTGCCCGCGCTCGAACTCCACTATGTCAGATGTGGCTTACCGGCAGTCCGGGAAGCTCTTCCGGCCGCTGCCGGGCCACTCAGGGGAAAGCACATTGTCGTCAGCCTTTGACACGTGAGAATTGATTGATCACGAGCGAGTTGAGAGCAACAACAGATGTTCTGTGGACAGCCGAAAACAGTACAGTGCCAATCACAAAATTAACATGTACATCCTAGTGTCCCTGTACTGACCCGATTATATTATTACTACAGTATCTTCGAGCGAAGCGAGGTCGGGGGTCTGGGGGGCACCCCCAGAAAAAAAAAAAAAAAAAAAAAAAAAAAAAAAAAAAAAAAAAAAAAAAAAAAAAAAAAAAAAAAAAAAAAAAAAAAAAGAGAAAAAAAAGGTTAAAAGATAGAGCGGTCTTTTCCTGGGGGTACCCCCCAGACCCCTGGCCTCGCTTCGCTCGAAGGTACTATACAATCTGGGTCCATCAATGAGCGTGCACGAACCATGGAATCTACATGTTTACTTTGTAATTGGGACTTATAAGATCAATCGAAAATTTTGTATTCAGCAAATCATAGGGCTTTGCTCATGCCTGCATAAGAATAAAAGTCCAGCCCTCAAGTCACCATCTCCACTACTCATCGTCATCACCGTCGTCTTCCTTCCGAAGCTCCCTGCCAATCATGCCGGCGAGCGTCGTCTTCTCCTGTGCCAGCCCCAGCCACAGCTTCTTATCCGCCCTAGCTACCTGGCGGCCCTGCGCGTGCGGGTCGAGGCACGACAGGTCCGCCGACTGCGCGTCGAGCCATTGCTTGGGGCTGGGGCCGAGCGCGGGGGAATGGCGGCGGCGCGGAGGCACCAGGCCGTTGGCGCGGTCCATGTCGATGGGCGCCGGCTGGGGACCGCGCCGGCGGCCGTTGAGCGGAGTGCCGTTGGCAAGGCCAGCGTTGATGAGCCCGAGCTGGGGGCGGTAGGAGAGGTGTTGCGGGACGACGGCGGCACGGTCGTTACCAGTACCTAGATTAGTGCGCAGGGGCGACTCGCTAGCGAGCCCGTGGTCGTGGTGCTTGACCTTACCTTCCTTGACATCCGCCTCTTCCTTCAGCCACCCCGGCGCCGGGAACGTGCAGGCCTTCGGGCTGGCGCAGAAAGCAGCGCTTTTCAGCATCCTTGGCGGCGTGAGCGTGCCCTTCTCCGGGCTGGTGCAGAAAGCAGCGCTTTGCAGCACCCTTGGCCGCGGGAGCGTCGTGCATTCCTCCGGGCACATTGTACGCCCATCCAGGAAGGCTGCTGAGTAAACGCTGGGGGAGATAATGGAGGCATCCATTTTCGTTTTCGGGGATAGAAAAAAAAGGGTTGAGGCTTGAAAGGTCTGAGGTAATCTTCGGCTTTGAAGCAGATCCGTGGCGAGGAATCTTTGAACGATCGAGTTCTACTGTCTGGGTTAAGTTCCTGTAGGCCAGCTGTGTAGAACTGAAAATTACTCCTTACCTGAACTGAAGCCTCGAGAGTGTGTTTGGTGTGTTTATAGTGACTGATCGCTGCTGATGAGTGAAGCTGGTGCGATGAGGAGGGAATGGGAGAGCGCCGAGACTCTATTTAATTCATCTTCGCCTTGACACCACATGAACAAGCAGCTTTGTTCCAATGTTCCAACTTCACACTTGTTCGGACCCATGTCTTTGTGCTAGCTGCTCTAGCAATGTCCCGGTTTCTAAATATGGGACAAGGCTCTTGTTGTCTTTGCTCCCCACAAAAGGAGTGAAAGGGCAGATTTGTTCGCCTTGAAAGAACTGTGGGCAAAGAGGAGACCAAAAGTTCCTTGCTAACTGTTGTTTTCTGGACCGAATCCTGCCCTCGCCATGCCATCTTACAAGGAGAAGAAGACGGAAGCGGGCCGATTAGAAGGAGAGGGGAGGAGGGAGGGGAGATATGAGCTAGTAGGTACTAGGGAAAGAATGTACGGGAGACAACGGAATATTAGGCCTATGTGCGAAGGAGATGGGTACTACTGTACCAGTCTCCTGGAGACTATGGGAAGGTTATCTCTCGCCAAGTTTGGCTCATGCCAAAACACACTCACAAACGCCCACGCCATGTATCAAATATGAAAATACAGTGCCAATCCAAAATTAATATGTGGATCCTAGGGTTCATACACGCTCATTTACGAACCGATTATATTATTACTATTGCATCTTCGAGCGAAGTGAGGTCGGGGGTCTGGGGGGAACCCCCAGGAAAAGGTAGCTCTACCTTGTACCTTTTTTTTTTTTTTTTCCTGGGGGTGCCCCCCAGACCCTCGACCTCGCTCCGCTCGAAGAGACGATAGTGTTAGTACAATTAGGTTAACAAATAAGCGTGTACACACCCTAAGATCTACTGTACGTTTTCTTTGGCAGGGTATGGCGAAGGGAGAAGTAGTAAAGCTCCGTTCTGAAGCCCCCTCCCCCCCATCTGCCCGACCCCAGCTCCTACTAGAACCCTCCTTCCCGCCTCTCCCCCTCACTCAAGACGCGCCACTGGTCCTCAAGGACAAGTGCCGTCTCGTCGACCAGGTCGCAGCTCTTATAGCCCCATTTCGCCGCGAACACCGTTTGGCCTGCGCCGTTGAGCCTCTCGATTCCCTCCGCGAGGCCCCGGGGGTCGTAGGAGAACGGCTCGTCCTGCCCGCCGTGCTGGCTGACCTGCCACGTGTTGCGGAACTTGACGTCGCCGCGCGCCCTGTGTTCGCCCATGCGCGTGGCGAGATCCCGCACCACCTCGAAGGGCCACCCCTGCGATGACGCAGGTGATGGTGGCGATAGCAGTGGTGGCTGCTGCGACGGCGTCAACGACTCGCCGCGCAAGCCGGCCGGGCTCGGGTCGGTAAAGTTCAGCGACGCGGCCGGGTCGCGGTACAGCACCAGCAGGTCGTCGAGCGCGGTCGAGACGTCGATGACGATGCCGGCGCGGCGCGGCCTGAGCGTCCAGCCGTCCATCTGCAGCCGTGCGTGCACGTCGCAGTCGGAGAAGTCGTAGGGGATGTGGACGTCGTAGCCGCCGACGGCCTCGAGGGCGGCGCGGTTCACCAGGGCCAGGTGGTCGGACTGGAACATGCGCACGGCCCAGCGGCGGTCGGCGGCGCGCGAGCGCGCGAGCTCCCGCAGGCAGTTCTCGTAGATGGTGCGGTAGCCCGGGAGCCCTGCCTTGGACGACCTGCTCTTGAACTCGGCCCGGTCCTCGTCGCTGTCGAACTCCCATGCCGGGTCGCCCGGGCGCGAGACCGCGTCGGGTCCGCCCTCGAAGGACAGGACCACGACATCCTGGTGGCTGTAGAAGTAGTAGGGGTGGTCCGTGGCGTGGGCCAGGTACATGAAAAAGTTCTGCAGCTGGCTGAAGGTCATGCGCACGGGAGTCCGCGCGACGCGGACGCCCAGGCGGGCCAGCGTGGTGTGGTTGAGGTAGAAGGGATTCTGCAGTGTGAGCTTGCCGTCGCGGTTGGCGTCGAGCACGCCCGTGTTCTCGACCACGATGATGCTCTCGGGCGGCCAGCCGGCCGTGACGTACGACACGACCGTCTGCAGCAGCATCGGCCAGCTGTGCGTGAAGCCGATGAAGAGCGGCGGCATCTGGGCCAGCCCATAACGCTCGTGCAGGCCCTCGCGCGGGGCATTCCACGGGGGCACCGCGGGGGGCGCGGCGTCGGTGTAAGCCAGCAGGGGGAATGGGTCCGTGATGGGCGGGCGAGGCGGCGGCTTTTCGTACTTGGGGATGATCCTCGGGTAGTCCCTGAGAAATTCGGGCCGTTGTAGCCTGTGACTAGGAGAAGTATCGTATATGTCGTCAGGGCTAGGCTGACTGCTCGCGGGGGCGGCTGTGCGCGGCGGCTCACGGCTGTAGCGCACGCAGAACAGGCAGAGGAAGGAGAGGCAGGCGGCGAGGAGCAAAAGGTCGTGTCGCGAGATCCGGACCGGCTGCCTGCGCATGGGCATGGGCAATTTCATCATCCTGGTATTCAACAAGAGCCGGCTGACGGAAGCGCGCCGCCGTACGCGATGAAGCACGGATCGAACGTACTGTAGTGATAGACGGGCGTTTTCATGAGCCGAGCGAACTGCCGCTCATATTACCTCAAATTCGGACAGGAACGGGAATCCAGCCGGCTCTTGATAACACCATCTTGTCCCGAAACAGCGTTGGTGGTCGTACGAGCGGGCCGGCCGGCCCTTGCCGAGGTCGTGTTGTTGGGCTCGCTGGGAAGGATACATCGTGTCACGTATTATTTTGTCGAGCTCACTGCTACCCCAGAAGCTATTTCTCGATACGGCCTGGACTCTAAGGGGCTTCAAGTTAGTTCAGAAAGCCTCAGTCCGGATATGCTGAAGGCTAGTTGACCTCCAGATAGCCGAAGGGAGAGTAAGCGCAGGACTCGCAATGCTAGACACGCATCCGAACGACAGCAATAAAGCGCCTCTTGAGACTATGATATAGGCATACAGCCGAAAATCAAAGCCCGGAGACGAGGAAAATAGCGTAACTAGCAGAGAGTATATGGACGATGTTGAAAATGGCGGAAAAAGAATTAATTCCAAGGAAAGGCGACGTCTAACATCCGAAGGAAGGGTTAGGGAAGTTCGGTGGGTCTCTCTCACGATCAGATCTCATCCTCTCCACCTGACCCTCTCCACAGCGGACTAGCCAATGTTGGCCGAGTCTGATGCGCAGACCGCACTGTGGGCTTTTGTTTTGGTCTGCCCGTCACCTTGTGTTCTACTCGAACCTTTCGCCTTTGTCGTTGCAAATCTGACCTGGACGATCTGCTCGTCGGACTCGACACCGTTTGTAAGATCGATGAGTAAGCAGAAATTCGCGGTTTGTGGACGTCCTACAGTACCAATAAGACAATCAATACAAAGATCCAATAGTCCGTGCACGCTCATTTCATGACCCCGTATATACACGTCATTCAAGTCTTTATTGATTCACGATTCTGCTTCGAGCGAAGCGAGGTCGGGGGTCTAGGGGGCACCCCCAGGAAAAAAAAGGTTGAAAGGTCGAGCGACCTTTTCCTGGGGGTTCCCCCCAGACCCCCGACCTCGCTTCGCTCGAATGTACTGTAGAAATAGTGGGTCTACATGTTTGTTTTGTGATAGGCACTGTATAACAATCAACGAGCTCCGGCTGCCATCCGCAATTGATTTTCTTGTCAGCTTCTCAGTGTAGCCCAAGTGGAGCCCAGGATGGACTCTCGGAGTCGGGCGTGAAAAAGCGACAGACAGCCAGATAGATGATGGGAAGAGCTTAGAGCGAACACGTCTGTTCGCTTGCTCGCCGGATGAAAGACCGCCCTAAATGCAGGAGACTAAATGCGGGAGACTAAATGCCGTCAGCTAAGACTGAAGTGGCGTAAGCCGTGTTGGTGTATGTCCAATCGGGAGGGCCTCGAGACATGACAGCCGGCATCGAGTGGTTCGGGGGTCCGTCGGGACGGTCCCCAATGTGAGCCGGCGTAACGGCGGGTGAATAAGAAAGGAGCGGGCAACGTGCCGTGGCCTGTGCCGAACGTCGCAGGGCCCTCTTACCCGCTCTCTAGAGGCATTCGAGTCTGTTCCAGTCAGTCTCTCTCATTGGGAACTTAAGAGTGATCTCATCCATCAGCCGGCCCGCTGCACATCTCCCTCCCTGCCACACATCTCCCTTGCTACCCACACACACACACACACACACACACACACACCCTTGGCACCAGGGTCAGACACGTTGGTCTGCCAAGAGAAAAGCCATGGCGGCCAACCGACCGCTCCGCATCGCCATCGTCGGCGGCGGCATCACGGGCCTGCACCTGGCGCTCGGCCTGCAGGCGCGCGGGCTGGCGGACAGCTACACCGTGTACGAGCGCGCGCCGGGCCTGCGCGAGATCGGCGCCGGCATCGGCTTCAGCGCCAACGCCGAGCGCGCCATGCGCCTGCTGGACCCGGCCGTGCTGGCCGGCTACAAGCGCGTGGCCAACCCCAACGGCGAGGACTACTTCCAGTGGATCGACGGCTTCGCCACCGGCGAGATCGCCTTCCGCCTCGCCCTCGGCAAGGACGGCTTCCAGGGCTGCCGCCGCAGCGACTTCCTCGACGAGCTGGCCCGCCTGGTGCCGCCCGCCAGGGTCCGCTTCGGCAAGCAGGTCGACGCGCTGGCCGAGCGGGCCGCCGACGGGGTCGTCCTCATCACCTTTACCGACGGCTCCATGGAGGAGGCTGATGTGGGTAGGTGTCGATTTGAAGTCTAGTCTTCTTCCCATCTAAAACACGGGTCCATGGCTATCTGCAGGTGGCTACACTGTGTCGTCTTTTTCGCCCTAGCCGTCTATTGGCTCGCTGGCTCGCTGACCCGCTGGACCCCCCCCTCGCCCCGCAGTGATCGGCTGCGACGGCGTCCGCTCGCGCGTGCGGCAGCTGCTCCTGGGCGAGGACAGCCCGGCGGCGAACGCGACCTACTCGGGCAAGTACTGCTTCCGGGCGCTGATCCCCATGGCGGCGGCGCACGCGGCGCTGGGCCGGGCGCGCGCCGACACGCGCTTCATGTACACGGGTCCCGGTGCGCACGCCATCACCTACCCGGTCGGCATGGGCGCGCAGCTCAACGCGCTGGTCGTGCTGAGCGAGCCGGGGCCGGACCCGGCCGGCCGCTGGCCGCACGACAGGCACATCGCGCGCGGCCGCAAGAGCGAGATCACGGCC
>WXYE02282669.1:0-14169 GCA_011319275.2 Echinosphaeria canescens | reverse complement strand
GCCGAAGCCGCCGAGCGCGACCGTCACATGCTGCCTGACAAAACGCGAAAGCAGAAAGGTCGGCAGCAGAGAGCCGTCAGAAAGCGGTTCATCAAGCCAGGAGCCAATTCCCGAAATCAATCCGGCAGCTGTCTCAACGCTTAGTTTGTCCTCGTAATGCTCCGTTCTTAGGTGATCTGCCACCTGGCGGGCAAATTTCGATTCATCAAAAGAGTCTTCCTCAAAACCGATCGAAAACGTTTTAACTTTTTCCTTAGAAAATTGCGTCGCAAATGCCGCCACGGTCGAAGAATCGACTCCGCCGGAAAGTCCGAGCAGCACGCGTTTTTTCCCTACGACTTCGCGAATGTCCGCGATGGCCTCTTCAACAGCTTCCTCATTTTCCGCTACATCGAGTTGAAAGCCAATGTAGTTGAAGAGGCTCTCATAAACCTCGACTTTTTCTTTCAGGGATGGTTTCTTAGAAGGCACGAACTGGCTCCGGACGCATGCCATACAGCTTCAACACGTTCGGAGTAAACTGCTCCGTTGCGAACAAGCCGGTGACTGTGTTGTGAAACATGCAGTGAATCGGAAATGCGCTGCCACCTTTAGTGACAGTCATCAGCGGTCCGCCGCTGCGAAGCTGAACAATTTCGCCTACGTTGTAGGTCATGTTTGGCTGTGACATAGAACTCCTTAATAGATGATTGAAGACTCTTCAACTCCGAGGAACTGACAAGCCTTGTAATAGTCGTCGGCGGTGAAGCCGCGAGCTGCATCTATATGTACGAATGCCTGATTGGGCAAAAAGTCCTTGCCATCGTCAATGATGACGTGCTTCCCACAATCGAGAATGGGATCTTGAAACGAGTTTCGTTCCTTAATCCAGAAGGCAACTTCATGCCCTCTTTTGATACGAAGCTCAGGCGTCACATCTTCAAGTCGAAAGCCATCAAGACCAAGCGCATTCAAATAGTACATGAGACGTTGAATGTGATAGCCAATTCCAAAAGCCGGCCAATCACCCTTCTCGTATCGATCAGAAAGATAAGCGCGATGTGAGCTGATCAACACGTACTTGGCACCGCTCTTTCGCTCGAGGCGATTCATTAGTCCAACGGCAACTGAATCGACCGAGTCGATGCTGTCTTGAATCTCGTATGGTAGCTCGCCATTGGGAAAGTAAGTCTTGAGCTTTTCAATTCCCTCAAGTTGCTTTTGAGTCCGCGGCGGCTCTTCAAATTTGGCCAGCACCGAATCCGTGCTGTTGAGCACACCATCGATGTCTAGAAAGATGAACTTCATAGGTCTTGAGCAAGCGTGTGAATGCGAGACAGAACAGCCATCGACACTGAGTCCGGATGACCCTCGCTGTAGTCAATGCCATTTCGAATGTCACGACTCTTCTCATCAGTGCGCCACTGTTCGGTCAGCGGATGATCGACCCACAGACCGTAGTAGTTCCGAATCGCCATGCCGGTTCCGTGATGGAACTCGTGCAGTGCCGAATGATGAAAGTTCTTGAACTCGATAAAGCCTGGTTGAGTCAGGTCAGCTCGAGAAAGAAAGTCACGAGCCATTCCGTCGATGGTTGACAGGTCTGGCTTTTCTGGTTGGCGCGAATAGATCATTTGAACTCCTAAGTATAACTCATTGTAACCTATTCAAGGCCGCCACAAGTCGACATTTTCAGGTTTCGTTTCTCGATCTAGGACGCCTTTGAGGTCGATGACAACTAGCTGATGGTTCGGGCCCTTGCTATAGTGATCAATGATCTTCCAACCATGCTCAACGTATTCCTTATGCGGCACAGCCAGAATGAGAGTTGAAGCTGGTGGCGGTTCAAGAACAAGCTCAACACCATACTCAGCCTTGACTTGATCGGCATTGGCGTGCGGATCAACGATCGATGCATAGACACCATATTGATCAAGTAGCTTAAGAATGTTGAAGACCTTGCTGTTGCGAATGTCCGGCACGTTTTCCTTGAACGTGCAGCCAAGAATGGTAGCGGTTGGCGAAGCGCCAAGCAAGAGTTGTCGAGCCATCATCTTGATTGTCTGATCGACAATAAACGAAGCCATGCTGTCATTGATTTCGCGAGATGACAGAATGACATCGGCTACAAAGCCCTGCGTTGCAGCCTTGTGTGAGAGGCAGTACGGATCAACCGAGATGCAGTGACCACCAACAAGGCCAGGTCGAAACGTTTGAAAGTTCCACTTGGACGCGGCAGCGTCGATGACGTCGTTCGTGTCAACATCAAGTCGCTTGAAGATTTGACTGAGCTCGTTCATCAGAGCAATGTTGACATCACGTTGCGTGTTCTCGATAACCTTAGCTGCCTCGGCAACCTTGATCGATGGAGCTCGATAGGTCTTCGTGATTTTGCTGTAGATAAAGTCGACAGCATTCAACGTGTTCTCGGTATCTCCAGAGACCACCTTCACCGTTGAAGTCAGCGTGTGAACCTTATCGCCTGGATTGATTCGCTCAGGCGAGTAGGCTACGTTGAAGTCTGTCTTCCACTTCAGTCCGCTTCGCTCGAGGATTGGAACGCAAATCTCTTCCGTCACGCCTGGATAGACGGTCGATTCATAGATGACCGTGTTACCCTTTTTGATGTAGTGAGCGACGGTATCCGTAGCCGACTTGACCGGACCAAGATCCGGAACGTTTGCTTCCGAGATAGGGGTCGGAACTGTGATGATGTAGGTGTTCGCTTTCCCAAGCTCAGCTACATCGTTTGTGAAGGTGATTGACGAGGCTCTTAAAACGTCCTCGTCAATCTCGTTTGTACGGTCAATGCCATCGCGAAGTTCTTCGATTCGGGACGAATTGGTATCGTACCCGATGACTAGAAAATGCTTTGCTAGCTCGATTGCGAGCGGTGCACCGACGTACCCTAGTCCAACTACGGCGATTATCATATAGGTTCTCTTGAAAGAACCTATTTATGAATTCTACTCTAGCACCGCATCAACTTTGGCGGGTTCGGCTCTGTTGAGCTCGTCGACGTCCATGTGCTGAATCGGATTCTCGAGCAGATGAGCCGTAATTTCGTCTTCGGCAATTTGCTTCGCAATCGCATCGTGATAGGGCGGGTACTTGTAATCCCACATCAGTTGCCAGCTCAAAATGTCACGGTCGATGAGCATACCACCAATCGCCCACAGAAGAGTGCCGATGATGGCGACAAGCAGAACGATTGGAATCCAAATCATAGCCAAGGTCCTCGTGACCAGTCAGCGACCATCTTTTCTTCGGCACGAATTCGACCATCGATCAAATTTCGAATCTGAGCCGCTACGACCGTTGACACGGTCTGATTCTGACACCGAATGATTATGTCGCAAAGGGATTGAACCTTTTCGAGCGTGCCAACCCGTTGACCGGTCGACCAGCTCCAGCTCGCGTTGCAAATTTCGTCGATTTCGTTTTGAACTTCTTGAAGTTGTTGAGCGTTCATTCTTGATTCTCGAAGTCTTGAACGAGTTGCTTAGTGGCAAGCGTCTCGATGTGAAAGATGATGACGGTTGTCAGACGCCACTTCAAATCGTTCGCAGGCATCTTCGTGAGAAACTCGTGAAAGGCCATTGCGCTGAGCTGCTTGATCTTGTCAAGGGTCGAAACGCCTCGGCGATCGACGATGGCTTCGAGGGCTCGAGTGAACTCGGCTTTGGTTGTGATTTCGGTAGACATTATGCTTCCTTAGCAGTCTTGACGGGAACTTGCATGGTGACCAGCTCGCTCATCGAACGAGTCGCAGCGACATAGCAGAGGTTCATTTCCTGTTGAACTTCCCAAGCTTGCTTGGCACGCTTGTTCGGCGGGGTTTGGAGCCAAACAACCTTCTTCCATTCACGACCCTTGCTCTTGTGAATGGAGCTGAGCAGCACGACGGGCTTTTGATCCTCGTCGTTACCGAAGATGGCTTCGATTTCGGCCAACACATCCTTCACCGGATTCTTGGTGTTGGGGTTGACGGCGAGAACTCGATCGATGATCACACGAAGGCAACCGACCTTGTCCTCGACCGCCTGAACCTTGACTTCTTGTTCCTTGGCGATCAGCTTTGCAACTTCGCGAGCTTGATAGGTTTCGAGCTTTTCGATGAGCGTGTGAATCGACTTCACCTTCCAACGTTGGGCGAGTTGCTTCAGACCGTTCGCAACATCACGACCTTCGATACGGGCCGGAACACCGGCCTTGATAAGGCTGTAGACATTTTCAACGAGCGGCTTGTTGAAGCGGCAGAGAATGGCATCGCCAACCACGACTTCGGAGTGAAGAGTTTCGATGGCGGCTTCACGAACAATACCCATCGGTGCGCTCGTGTGAGCTTCGATGTGCTTGACCCATTGTTGCGAGTAGGCAACCACGTTTTGAGGGCAACGGAACGTGACGGTCAGGGGAATGTAAGTCGCATTCACCGCATTGCCGATCAAATCCAATGCATCGGAATCCGCACCCGTGAAGCCATAGATGGCTTGATGGCGGTCACCAACCGCGACCAGTCGCGAGGTATCCTTCATCATTCGCAGCGCAAGTTCGCGCCGGGAAGCATTCGTGTCTTGAGCTTCGTCGAGAAGTACCCAATCAAACTTGTCAATCGAGCAGCCGTGGTACAGCGGAGCGTAAACCATATCATCGAAGTCGATGATTTTGGTGTTTTGCTCGATCGAAGCTTGCAACGTTTTCATCGCAAGCTTGATAATGATTTCGGTGTTGTCAACACCCGTGTCTTCATCGAAGGTTTCGATGTCGAAATGATCGATCAAATTGATCCAAGTCGAGCGAGACTTTTCGCTCGGGTAGCCGTCAACACCAACCGCGGCTTGCTTTGCAAGCGAAACGAGTTGAGTGACCGGACCCATGAACGGGGCGTATTGCATGTTCCGAAGAACCGCCGCCTTGAAAATGTTGCGAAGCTTTTGACCTTCGACTTGCGGGAACTTGGCAACTTTCTTCCAAGCCTTGAACCCAGCGGCATGCATCGTAGAAACGGTCAGGCCGTTTTGCATACCCGCTTTGAATTGAATCTCATCTGCAATTTTCTTGTTGAAGGCTCCAAAGAACTTGGAACCCTTCATCAGCTTCAACGCGTTTACCAACGTGGTTGTTTTGCCGGCTCCCGCAACCGCTTCGATGACAGCAGACCCGGTTCCGTTCGTGACCCAGTCATAGACTGCGGCTTGTTGGGGAGAGGGTTTTTGCATTTTCGAAGTCCTGCGTCGGATGGTATGAAGTAATTATACCACGACCTGGGATTCTGTACATCTTTTATTTGTAACAAAAATTTGACTTGTAACGAACCCTGTAAAATGAAATAAGTTGCAGAAACAAAAAATGGGACCGAAGTCCCATTTGTAACAATTTTGTAGATCTTACCGAGTTGGGTAGATCATACCCGCGTACGAAGTTGTTCGAACGGTTTTGAGTGTCGAGGTTTTGGTTTTGTAGTTGTACACCTTTCGCTCGACGAGAACCGCGTAGGACGAAGCCTTGGTCGGAGCCCACTTGTTTCGATAGGCGGCGCCGAGATAGGTTCCAAGCGTTGCATGAGTCGAGTGGCTATAACCTTGCGTGATCAACACGACCTTGTCGCCAGGATTGACGACTTGACCGAGGTGATTCGTCATCGGCTCTTCAACGTAGGACTTCTTCGCGACCTTCTTCGGCTTGACCAAGCTCACCACCGACTTTGAAAAGTTAACCGATGGCTTGACCGAGTACTGACCGATTGGCGTTTGATGTTGAGTCACCGGAGCGCTCTTCGTCAGGACGATTGGCTGCGGAGGCGGTGCCGAAACACCCTTTGCCTTTTGAGCCGCTTCAAACTCTGCCGCCTTGCGGCGCTGTTCTTCTTTGCTGAAAATCATGATTGTTCTCCTTATTGAGCCGAAGGGCCTTCTTTGAACGCCTTACCAACACCCTTCCAATACATCAGTTGAGTATTGGGATCAAGCTTGCGATTGACCGAGGTCGATTGAATGAAGACGTCGAAGTCGCCGAGCTCATCGGGAGCGAGACGAACCGTACCATACGTTGGCAGTGCAAGCATTTGACGAGCTGCATCACCGGCGAAGACAGTGCCAGATTGCTTGTCGCGAATGGCGATGCGCTTGTTGGCTTGAACACGCGGTTCGGTCTTGCACAGTTGATAGAACGCACCACCACGAACCATTGGCTCGCTGAGCTTCGATTCAACGAAAGGACGAATCAGCGTGCCAGCATCGCGTGATGCAACGTCGAGGAATTGAACTTCGCTCGAAACATCGATGAGGTTCTTTTGAACATCAGCAATGGAGACATCGGCCAGATTCGCGTAGAACTTGGTGGTCGACTTCATGCCAGTCGAACGACCCTTGAAGTATTCGGTGAACGCTTCAACGTTAGCTTGCGTGGAGACTTGAACACCCTTCTCGTTTTGATCCCACTCGAACACGTTGACACCAGTGATGCCAAGTCGAGCGAGTTCACGAGCGCCGTTGCGCGGAACGCGAAACACGAAGGTCCAACGATCGGTAGCTTGAAGCTGCTTGATTCGTGCAGCGAGCTCACGACCACGATGTTGGTGCATGTTCTCTTGACCATCGGTCGTGACCATGATCAGAAACGAAACGTTCGGGTCGTTGTAGTCAGGGACTTTGGAGAGAATGTCGATGAGCTCGAAGGTCGCAGCGATCATCGGGGTGCCATTCGCATCGGCTTGATAGCGAGTCAGCGGCTTGAGAGCGTGAACATTGGAGTTGACGATCGAACGACCGACGATTGGTTCATGACCAACACCAATGGTGACGAGAGAAACGATTGTGTCTTGATTTTCAGCAGTTGCGGCAGCTTGAATCGTGCCTAACTGTTCATTGAAGTCACGCAGAGCAGCGTGAGCAATGGAGCGCATCGAACCGGAGTTGTCCGTGGCGAAACCGATGTAGTTCTTCATTTTGTAAAATCCTTAAAAGCGAAAGTTGTAAAGTTTGCCACTCATTTGTGACGAAAGTATTTATACAAAGTTGGTTCATTCTATACCTCGAAACGAACCTTGGATACAGCAAAAATTAGGTTGACTTGCAAGACCATTTGTTGTAGACGCGGACCACTGGTGCAAGGTCGTTCGGCCGATTGAACTTGCCTCTCACTAACGCCCAGATCAATTGGATTTCTCCAAGACATAAGTTAGTGTTCTCATCAGCTTCTCAGTCCCATGGAACCGTTGAGCGAAGCCGGAAAGTAGGCCAGTCTGCGTATACAACAAATGGACCAGATGAGGTCCATTCTAAAATTTACTTCTTGGTTGGTTGACCCGGTGTCTTCTCGTCAATCTTTTCAGATGTGGCCTTAGCGCCATTGGTGATGGCATTGCCGCCAGCCGAAACATCCTTACCAGCGCCAGCGACGGTATTGCAACCAGCGAGGCCAAAAACGGATACTGCAGCAAGTAGTGCGATGAGCTTCTTCATAATGATGTCCTTCAAATTAAAGTGGAGGAGATAGTGAGATTCGAACTCACGGTCCTATCGCTAAGACTCAACCTTTCCAAGGTTGCGCAATCGGCCACTCTGCCATATCTCCATGCAAATGGGACCGAAGTCCCATTTAGTTCAGTTCAAGCTATTAAGGCTTGACGCGACCGTCGACATTACGCTCAATGTCTTGGCCTGTGTTCTTCTTGTAGAGTTCTTCTTGCTCGGAAGCATAGTCAGCCCATGGGCGGCCTGGAGATTCCTTAGCAGCTTCAGCTACCTTAGAGTCAACTTCAGGTGCCTTGACTTCGTCCTTACGCTCAGGGATTTGCATCTCCTTGCGTTCTTCGACGGACTTCTTAGCTTGGTCTTGCTGAGAAACTTCCTTGACGTCTTCTGGCTTCTTTGCGTCTGGCGCAGCTACGGTTGTGTTTACTGGTGCAGTCATTGCTGTCTCCTTAATTAGTACGTTAATTCAGCGGGAACGGCTTGAGCCGAGCGGACTGAGGTTTTGTTGATCATTATGATCAGCAATGAAACCGGAGTTCCATAGTCTATTTATACGAACTTTAATAGCAGAACAAAGATTTAGTGAGGATTACTCAGGTGTCTTCTTGCCGCCATCATTTGCCGAGTTCTTTGCAGCTTCGGCACGTTCCATTTCGAGTGGGTTGTAGAACTCATCAACGTTCTTGAAGTTCTGATCAACTGGCACCGCGACTGGTGGAAGCGATTCTTCTTGCTTGACGGCTTGCGTTTGCGGCAGGCCTTGTCCAACTGTGTCCTTGCCGACTGTGGCTTCGTCACCAGCTTGCGTGTTGCGAATGTTCTTCAAACGCTCGACAGCATGTGGTTCCAAATCGTCGTTTTGAATAACGTCGGTCTGTGGCTTCTCATTCATAGTGTTCTCCTTGAGACGAATGTTCAAGGGTATTTAAGTTCAAAGTAGCTTTATGCAAACGATTGCGCCACTGAAACTGTAGAAGACACTGAGCGTGTCACCACAACTTTCTTCGTCGCTTATGTCCGCCATAGGCAGAATGCGCAAAGAAGGGAATTGGGCCTCAAGTGCTTCACGCACATCATCGACCTTCTTTCCCAAAAACCTTAATCGAATCTCTCGAATGGTCATATGGGGAACTGAGTACCTAACACCCTATAGCCGGGGTTCTGTCGTGATCTATCATTCATCTACGCTAAGCATTCTCTACTTAGCGTCCTCCCCGATATTCAGTCGGATCCTAGGTGCATCAACCCGTATCCTCGGCGAACAGCGTCAGCGGATACTGTTTGAATTGCTGCGGAGTCGTTGTGGTCGAACGTGTCATACGCGATGATCACTTCCACAGAGCGACAAGCCCTGTTCTGTGCAGCCCCGAACTTCCTCTAGCTTGCGCCAGCGATAGATCGGATGTTAGGTTTCTTCAGTTAAAGTCTTACGCTACCAACGCCACCCCAACCGAGGAGGCTCGAGAGCAACCACAGTACGACGAGGATAACGACAGCGATGTTCAAGATCTGCTTGATCTTACCGTCCATTGGAATGTAGGTGTTGACGAGCCAAAGCAGGACGCCTACAACAACGAGGGTAATAATGAGACTGATCAATGTCATGGTCAATACTCCTATCTACGAGAGGGTGAAGTCGGCCCAATAGCCGGTTGTTCTTCCTTCGTTAGAAGTATTTATCAGTCCATCTCTTGTCGCTCAACCTTGAACGGATGCTTTGTGAGTGCCTTATTCAACAGCACTTTTCGCTTGTGCTTACCAGGCTCACAGAGCCAGCAGCCACAAAGGTTTTTGTACTTCGAAACGCTTCGCTTGCGCCCAACGTCTCGATTCTTCTTGTCAGACATTAATGATCGTTGTTGAGGTAATCAACAAACGCCATCATGAGAGCGCCAACGCAAATCACGGCACTTCCAAAAGACATTCCGGTTTGATGTTGATCCCAGAACCAGCCAGCGACCAAGCAAAAGATCATGAAGACAAAGAAGTAAAATCGACGTGCTTTCATGAGCGGCTTTGGTTTGTATTGTTCAAAGGCAAGGCGCATTAGTGTAGCACCTTTGTCCAGAGAAAGCCGGTCTTGCCTTGAGAGACCCAGCCATCGGCCATCAACGACTTTGCAGTCATGACTTCGCCATCATCAACCTCATCGAGGTGATCATCAAGATCGTCGATGGTTAGCGATGCGTTGAGCTTCGCAATGTTCTCGAGATAGTCGTCTTCAGTCATGATGTTTTCTAAATTGGCGGAGCGCCTGGGAGTCGAACCCAGCGGCCGTATTCCTACGACCTACGGTTTAGCAAACCGCTACCTTTGCCGCACAGTCCACGCTCCAATAAGGTGTGTCGGCCATAATGAAATAGCCGCGCTTCTCTAACATATCTTTCGGCCACACAAAGCGGCCTCGCAAAACGCCAAAGTCATCTACGAAGCCCTCAAAGGGCACGTACATGTTTCCAAAGTCATCCATGTGACGACTGTTCAGAATATGGATACCATGGCCTTTTGTGATGTAGAACTGATCCATGAATTCATTTTAACATGAACCAGAAAGTTTGTACATCTAAGAACCTAGGTTGGAGGAGGGTAATGGAATCGAACCATCGCCGCTTTCGCAACGGGCCTGCTTTCGAGACAGGTTGTGTGCCACACACCCTACCCTCCGTTAGTCTTTCTTTTTATCGTGTTTCTTGTGCCACTCCGGAATGTCCTTACGGAGCATTGCCATAGCCTTCTTCAGAACAGCTTCGCGCTCTGGCTTAAGATTCTTACCAGCACGATTGATGAAGAACTGCAGCATTTGAATTGCCGAGCCAGGTCCGTGTGGACTGACGCGTGGCGAGCTGTACTCTTTGTAGATTGCCTCAGCCGACTTGGTGTGAATTCCCTTGTGTGGGAATGTACCAGGATGCTTCGTGTGAGTGATTGGATCACTCCAATTCTTCTCTTGCAACAGCTCGCTAACTTTCATCTCTGTCTCCTATTCGGAGACTTATTTACGACAGCTCACGAAGGTACTTGCGAATGTCCATCAAAATTCTACCAAGATGGTTCTCACCAACGCCATTGCAAACTCCCCAGAACACATCGCCCCAAGTGTTTGTCTCTTCAAGATAGGCTTCGCCAGTAGCGAGCAATTGATCCTTCAGTAGAAAGGCACCTGTCCAATTTGGCTTGCAGTACTTTTGAATGTTGACTTCCATCATCACCGCGAGCTTGATGTTCTCCCAGTCTTCACGGTACTCAACGGTCTGTCCAAGCTTACGAGCAAGACGACACGTGTCAGCTTCTCGAATCGTTTGACGCTCACCTTCGTTCAACGTCTTCGCAGCTTGATAAGCGTGCTCAGTCGAACGGTAAACGTGACCATCGTACTCAATGTTGTCGGTGATAGTGAAGTTCGACAGGAATCTGTACGGACCAAAGAAGCCTCTGATTTCAGTCATTCTCAATTCTCATTGACTCAACGATTTCAGCCAGCATTGCAGGATGATCATGAAGATAGAAGATGATAGCCGAGAAGATCATTGGATGCAGCGAACCGATTTGATCGGGGTGGTCGCGACGAGCAGCGTGCAAAGTATCAATGACCTCGTCTTCAGTAACTGGGTACTCAACAATGTTTCGCATAGCTTTCCTTCGATGTTGAATAAAGGTGGTCGCGTGTGCCAGGGAGTCGAACCCAAGTACCATCACACATGCAAGGCTTTCGCGGTGGCCACCGTTTACTTGCCCGATCGGCCGATCTGACCTGCTACTCACGCTAATGAATAGCCCTTTAACTTGGATGAGCCGGTGAGGTATCCATCGCTTACATTCATAGCAAGCGACTTCCCATTCTCCGTTTACTTTCCTTACTCATTATGTGGTGCGCTCGGAGAGACTCGAACTCTCAAACCTTGCGGCGTCAGGACCTAAACCTGATGCGTCTGCCAATTCCGCCACGAGCGCATAACTTAGTCTTTGGCTAGCTTCTGTAGAAGAGCTACCAATGATTCGATTTCGTTTGATTTGTCCATCACATCGTCGGCACCACTGTCACGAGCCATCTCGCGAACGTTCGACTTGCTGTGATTGCTGAACACAACCCAATGACCGTCTTTGTGTGCCTTTGATCGCTTCAACACGTTGATGCCATTGCCTTGCTTAAGCATCACATCAACAATCGCAACGTCAAATTGCTGAGATGTGAGAAGATCAACGGCTTCGTCTTCGTGACGCGACACAACAATCTTTAGATCAGGCATTGCGTAGAGAAGAATCTCACTCAACGCTTCGCTGATCATTTCATTGTCTTCGACGAGAAGGATTGATAGTTGCTTCAAACGATGTTACCGATAAAGATTTTGAACAGAATGAAGCCGATGACTGCTGCGATCCAAATGACCCCAGCTGCGTAGTCTTTGTCGAACTTGATCATACGACCTCCATTCTACCAATTGGTTGCGTGGCCACGGAATCGAACCGGTCCTACGGGTTATGAGCCCGTCGTGCTTCCATCACACTCGCCCGCTACTGATCTTTCAAGTAGTTCTCTAACGCAGTACTCACAACACTGGCACTGCGCGCAAACCTCAATGTGAAACTGCAACTCTTCAATCGTGGAAGAATTTGTCTCACGTGCGATTCGACGAATCGTTTCGTCGTTAACGCGAGAGCAAACACAAACTATCATGAATGCTCCTTAAAATTTGGTGCTCTCCCGCGGACTCGAACCGCGTTAAACCTGCTTACAAGACAGGGCATCACCTTCAATGTTTGAAGAGCATGATGTCATTCTATCACAAAATTGGAGTCGGAGGCCGGAATCGAACCGAGCTTCTTAGGTTTTGCAGACCCACGTAAGAACCAATCTACCACACCGACATATTCTATTTACCTGATAAAGCCCTTCGAGCAGCGTGCCGACGGAGCTACAGAGCGAAGCTTATCACCTTGAGCAACGTACACCGAAACGGTTTCGAATCGACCTGCATTGATGGTAACTTCACGTGAGTTACCAACTTGAATGCCACGTTGAGTCTTGCCAGCAATGCCGATGGTGCAGTACAAAGTGTCTTCTGAACGATTCTGAATCACGCACGAACCCGTGGTTTCGTTTTGAATGCAGCCAGCCGGTTCGACTTCAAACGAGTCGACAGGCGGTGGCATTGGCGTGTTTAGGTTTTGTGCGGAAGCGCCAACTGCGGAAAGCAGAAGGGCGATAGTGAAAAGAGCTTTCATATGATCACCGTTTTGTAGTGGTGAACTATTTAGCTCTTTGAAATGATGATGGTTGCGGGAGGAGGATTCGAACCTCCGGGGTCTAAGACGATGGGTTATGAGCCCACCACGCTACCAGGCTACGCTCTACCCCGCTACTGAATCAATCCATCGATTGCGTTGTCGATGGTGCAAGACGTGCTGGTGACACGTGCTTGGCGATGATGCGAACTGTGATACCTACGGCAATGATTGCGGTTAGAATTTTCTTCATGATGAAAGCCTTTTGAGAGGAGACAACACTGTCTCAGTACTTCTATTTAGCCTTCAAACCGCGTGTTATTTCCGCCGAAGCGAAAGTATAATAGCAGGTATCACTAAAGCATATAACTGAAGATAGAAGGGCTCGAACCTTCGATGACCAAGGCAAATTTCGGTATGACTTGGTGCCGTTTTCCTCAGGCGTATATCTTCAATCAGAACCAAATGATTTTGAAGATGTCAAAATCTGGATCTTTGTTACCGCTATCGTAATCCTTTACAAGGTAACCTTGATTAGCGAGTTCGCGGCGCAATGCGGCGTTAGCTTCATGAGCCGTACGAATTGTAAGTGCAATTTCCTTCTTCTGGTGTGCACCTTTCTCCTCTTCAGCTAGCCAACCATCAAGAGCATTCTTAACAAGCATTCGAGCAGCCTCCAAGGCTTTCTGTGGGGCTTCGTATTGTTCACGCTCTCGCTTTTCAAGGATTGCGTTTTGCTTGTTTCTCATCTCAGCAATCGAATAAAATGTGGTCATCTTCGTTCTCCAAAATTGATATGGTGCGCGCGAGAGGACTCGAACCTCCACGCCGTTAAGCAATAGCCCCTCAAGCTATCGTGTCTGCCATTTCACCACGCGCGCATTGTCTAAACTTGCCTTTGGAGAACGTATCAGTCTGTGAATGACAGCTCGGACAAAGGACTCTTAAATTTGACAGGCTGTTGTTAGCTCTGTCGCCATTGATGTGATCAAGTTGGAACCGCGGCCGCTGCGTGCTGGGGCGCGAGACCGCGATCCAGCCGATGGGCTGGGCCGAGGATGGCTGGCTCTACACCTATGACGGCTATGGCCTGCCGCAGATCGGCGTCGACCAACCCGACTTGCCCGAGCATCCCTGGCCCGTCGCTCCCGCCCGCAGCGATTTCGACGGCGACCTCCCGATCGATTTCCAATGGCTGCGCACCCCCGAGCCCGAGGCGATCTTCAGCCTCACCGCCCGCCCCGGCCATCTGCGCCTCTATGGCCGCGAGACCATCGGCTCGCTCTTCACGCAAGCCTTGGTCGCACGGCGCCAACAGGCCTTCTGCTATTCGGCAAGCTGCGCGATGGAGTTTTCGCCGCAGCATTTCCAGCAGGCCGCGGGCCTCGTCGCCTATTATAACAGCGCCAAATTCCACTACCTCCATGTCAGCCATGACGAGCAGATCGGCCGCCACCTCCGCGTGATGTCCGCCCTCCCCGACAGCCCC
>WXYE02282563.1:0-14170 GCA_011319275.2 Echinosphaeria canescens | reverse complement strand
CACTGAGCTCGAATCTCGGCATGCTCCATTCCGGAGCGTACTCGCAACACCAACAACAACGAATAACCATCATATCAAGGCAGTCAAAAGAAGCATTGTTTTAATAACCACAACCTGTACACGCGTATACGTATTGCAGTATTGGCAAAAGCCTGTCAACACACGGGCCTTTTTGATTTACTTTTTCGATACTCGACATCTCGAGAAAGCCCTCCATCAGAATCTCGGCCTTTTTCTTTCCCCCTTCAAGACCTGGTCGTAACGAGTATGCTACTTCCTGTATACGGTGGGCTCCGGATACTCTACACCGGTATCAGCATTTCGGAAGAAAACAGATGAACTATTAGGCTGGTCGTTTTCTATTATGCGTTCGAGGTGTTCGAGTATTCAAATAGGCCAATAATCAACGTAATTGTGAGACGGTTGTAACACTTCGTTACAGTACCAAAAATGCATCTTGTCCCCATTCTTGGTACTGTATGGTATATCTGTATCAACTAACCGTTTAACAGTACTCAGGCCATTTGTTGTTGAGATATCGACGTAAATAGATTGCGGTAGTGTGGTTCGGAATTCTTTATTACAAGAACAAGAATCCGGTTACTTCCATCCCCTAGTTGTGAAACGTGTTCTCGTATTCAATAACCACGTTTCGGTCCTCCATCGCCATGCCCGCGCTAGTCCAATGCTTGCTGTTACAGAAATGATGAACCCTCTTAACTCCAATTCGTAAACACATCAAACCCGGCGGCAACATGCTACTCCTCCGTACTACTACTGCACATGGCTGACGAGCGTAGGCGCACAGACGAGTTGGTTATCACCATTCCAGCGTTAGCCTTCTTCAATTGCAGCGCTCAAACCCAGAAATCACAGCTCCTCGTGCGGCGGGACGGCAGGCTTCTGCGCCGGTTCCTCGGTCGCCCCAGTCTCGGGCTCCGCAGTAGGGCTCTCCGCCTCCTGCGTAGCTGATGACGACGACGAGCCACTGGAACTGTCGCCGCCTTCCCCGCCCTCCTGCGCCGCGGCCAGGGCGGCAGCGACTACCGCCTCGGGCAGCTCCTTCTTGGCGCCCTCGCCCATGCGGATCGTGTCGACCCAGCTCTCGACCCCTTCGTGGCCAAAGTTTCCCCCCTCGTACCGCCGCCACCACCCGCGGCGCGCGTTCACGGCGATAATCTCGACGGCGTCATCGCCATTGCCATTGCCATCGCCGCCACTCGCAGCGCTGAGCTCGAGCGCCTCCAGCAGCTTGGCCCCGGCCTCGCGGCTCACGGCATAGAACGGAAACAGGGGCCGCTTCGCCTGCGCGTGCTTGAAGGCGAGCTCGGACAGGCTGGTGAGGGCCTCGCTGGTCTTGGGCCTCGCGTCGGCGTCGGCGTTGACATCCACAAAGGCAAGCACGCACGTGTGCGCCCTGGGGCTGAGGCACTCCTTGGCGAGCTTGGGGAAGGAGTGGATGGTGGGGATCGGGAGGGCCGTCTGGACGATGACGGGCGCGTTTTGGGTCGTGGATGCATCCTCGGCCTCCTCTGCCATGGGCTTCTGCTCCTTCGGCTTGGCCGAGTCCTGCTTGCCCTTCGTCTTGGGCGCGACAGGCGCCGGGTCGGGATTCGGCGCGCCTGCCTTGGACAGGAACTTGAGCATGGCGTCCTTCTTGATCTCGCCATCGTAGACTAGGCCGTCGGCATCGCCCCCCGGGAGCAGGACCAGGGTCGGGAAGGTGTCGACGCCAAACAGGCCGACCGTCTTCTCCTCCTTGCTGCGCACCTGGCCGATGGTGATGACGTCCAGGAAGTCGATGGCCAGGCTCTTGAGCAGAGCCGACGTGGTGCCCTTCTCGGTGAACAGGATCGCCTTGGCCGTGTCGTTCGCGGTAGACAGAAACTCGTCCACGGTCTTGTCGTCCACCTTCTTGACGTGGTTGTTGATGCGCGTGACGACCCAGTCCACCATGGCGCTGGCCGTGCGCTGGCCGTTGTAGTCCTCGACGACGGGTTTGCCGGCGGGCTTGCCGTTCTTGGGAACAGCCGGGCGGATGATTTTCATGGTCGGAAAGCCCTGCACACCCAAGGACGCGCAGAAGGCCTTATTCTTCTCCTCGTCGCAGTTGAGCGCGGCCACCTTGGCGAGGCCCTCGAGGTTCCGGGCGGCCTTTTCGTAGGCAGGCTTGAGGTTTTGGCAGTGGCCACACCACGGGGCGTAGAGCTTGAGGATCTGTGTGCGGAGGAGACGATCGGTCCGGTTAGTGGAGGCAGGAGGGAGGCGGGGCCAGGAGGGAGGCCGAAGAGTGAGCGTACCGTCGTGTAGTTGCTCTGCGCGATGAGCCTGTCGTAGTCCGAGCCATCGAGCTGCAGCACGGGCGAATTCTTGGAGTATATGGCAGCCTCGACGCCCGGCAGGGCCCCGAACAGGGCCGCTGCGAGAGCCGCGGCCTGGAGGACGAGGCGATGCATGGTGCTGGGAGTGGTCGACTGAGAGCGAGTAAATGAAGGCACGCCTTGCAAGAGTTCGCCGGTGGACATGGACTAATTAGAGGAGCAGATGACACATCCCTTTGCTCGACGACCTAATTGGAGCTTGGGCCACGCTTGTCAAGAGGTGGACACAGTGTTCTGTCATAAGCGAATGCATACGTCATTTACGTGGAGGGTGTAGAAAAATAGGTTAGAAGCAGTTTATTAAAGCTAGAAGACAACGCATTAATTATTGGCCTGGTCGTTTTCTATTACGTATATCTAGTCATTCTAGGCGTTCTAGGCGTTCTGGGCATTTAAATAGGCCAATAAGTAATGTAATCAGGCTATGAGTTATTAAGATATCGCAAGAAAAAAAAGGAAAAGAAGGGGTAGTTGAATTGCATTCACTGCATTCACTTATGCGTTCGCGGGGTGCTTTACAATAAGCGCATGCATTTCATCAATCTTCCGTAGAACTAGTACTAAGAAAATACTCATTTTCTCTTCCTCTTTTTCTTTCGTTCTTTATAACTACAAGCCCTTTTAACTTGCCTTTTTTTTTTTTTTTATTCGAGGAGCTTGCGACGAGGTCGGGGGTCTGGGGGGAACCCCCAGGAAAAGAACGCTCTGCCTTTGACCTTTTTTTTCCTGGGGGTTCCCCCCAGACCCCCGACCTCGTCGCAAGCTCCTCGAAAGGGAGGGAGAGTGTCACATGACTGGGAGGTATCACATGACTAAGCAACATTAGTCATTATTAGGACCCACTAGGCAGTCGGATTATCTACCAGCCTCTCGGAGGTAGAGGGACGATAGTTCTTACAACCTCAACAACGTTAATACCAACGGTTTTACCGGTATCTATTCCATTCTGTACTGGCAATCTGGTACCTACAACCATCGAGGAGCCTTATCATTTCTGAGCTTCTCCTCAGATTTATCTGACTATCGAGAGCACTATCGAGCGTTTCAAACGCACTATCAGCACCATCGCGCAGGAAGCGCACCATTGCACCATCGCGCCTCGAACTCGGTGAGGGCTTGTGACACCGCTTCCTTCTCACTCCCTGTGAGATGTGGTGAAATCGTCACTCCTGTGGCGTGCTTCTCGTCTTGTCCGGGGGGAGGTGGTTCGAAGAGGGATTCCCGAGGTCTTATTACTGGTTTCCGTATCGCGAGGTTATGTAATTTCTAGGCGTGGTTTTCAACTAACGGTAACGCGGCTATGGCTGTGTCGATCGAGTGTAAGTGACCGAGAGTTTGTCCCTTTTAGAAGCGTGCCGGGCGATTAAGATTATTTCGGATATATATCCTTGACAGTGATGCGTCCGCGATGCCGGCATAGATGCCGATGTTCGCCGAGGCTGGCTCGAAAAGCAAGTCTTGCGCATCATTCTGGCAGAGAGCTTTCTATTTCAATCTCGGGGTTTCTTTCTTCTATTATCGTTGTTATGGATTGTAGTGGTTAAATTGTAGTAGTGGGACCGTATTCGCTTATTAACAAAAAAACCGCATCCTCTTGCTTACATACCGTTCCTGCCTGCCTGGCTATCCAACTGCCCCACCGATGATCGCCTGCCGCTTTTCAACTTCATGGTTCCCCCACTTTGTCCAAGAAGGGACGAACCTTGTTCAAGCGGAAGGCACGACTCAAGAGACAGGAGGGGGAACGCCAAGACTGAGATCATAGCATCTGCCGCCGCCATTGAGAAATTTGATTTCCTCTTCGAATTCACTCTCCATCCCTCCGTCCCTCCATCCCTTCTTGCATCCACCGACGCAACGGAACCCAGAGGCGATTCGGCCCCTCCAGCCCGCCCCATCAAACATGGCCACCGAGGTGCCTGCCTCGCTCAAGCAGGCCGACGCCAACATCTGGAAATGCGCGACCAAAGGGGCCCAGCTCCAGGCTGTCAAGCCCATCGTGGCGTACTGGTGTATGTCCTTTGAATCTTGGTCGTCAGTCGTCATCCCGGAGCTGATGCGTGTTGCTGACCCAAACCCCCCTCCAACCAGGCGAGTACTGGGTCGTGAACCAGATCCTTGCCAAGTCGCTGCACACGACCAACGAGGAGATCCTGGTCTACACGACTACTTTGATGGACAAGCTTGAAAACGTATGTCTCTTCCATGTTGGGTGCAGCTTGTCCATGTCGGTGTCTGCGCGCGTGCGTGTGGGGCGCCACCCCTCCTCTATCATCGCCTGGCTGACGCGGCCGCCTCCTGCTACAGACAAAGTCGGCATATGCGGACGAAGCAGCCGTCACCGACGACACTATGGCCCAGGCCTACGTCGAGAACTTCGCCCAGGAAACACTGGATCGTGCCGAGCGGGTGGTGAAAGCGAACAAGGTCACCATGTACGTGCCAACAGTCTCCTGGCCATGTGCACGCCAACAGCCTCCTGGCCATGTGTGTGTGTGTGTGTGTGTGTGTGTGTGTGTGTGTGTGTGTGTGTGTGTGTCTTACGCGCCTTCCTAACATGCGCGTCGCACTTCTCTCTTCAGGCAAACGGCGACAACCTTCGACGCGGCAGCGACCTTTTTCCACCTCTCCAACATCTGGGGCGCGCCCGAGCCGGAGACGCTTCAGAAAATCAAGTACGCAAAATGGAATGCTGCCCGCATTGCCAAGGCGCTCAAGGAGGGCGGCGACCCCAACGAATCGAACCCGCACCACGACGAGTCGCAGGCCCTGGGCTCGCCGCCAGTGGGCGCATCGCAGCCGTACCCGGCGACAGTGGAGGATGCCCCCGACGCGTCTCTGGCCGGAAGAGCGCCGCCTACCAGAATCAGCCCGCCGGGTCACTCAAATGCACCGTCCTACGACGCACAGTCCCTGCCATCGCCTGTGTCGCCGCCACTACTACCATCGGCTCCCCAGACAAGCAGCTACCAACAAGCCCCGCCGCCTCCCAGCATCGTGCTGCCACAGCAGTCAAACCCGCCGATGCGTCCGCCGCCGCCGCAGTCCGCCTCATCATGGCAGCAGCCGGCCATCTCGCCCCCAGTATCGGTACCCCCCCCAGCGTGGGCAGGTCCGTCTCCGGCCTCCTCTGTCCAACCATCTCTCGCCTCGTCTCCTGCGTTTGCGCCAGCTGTCCCTGTGCCGACCTTTGCGCCGAGTCCGCTCCAGGCCGGACCGGCTGTAGCACCGCCTCCGATGGCCATGGGCCAACCGACGCATGGTGCGAGGCCCATAGCCCCGCAAGGATACCCAGCTCAGCAGGTCGTGGTGGATGAGGCGGCAATGGTGGGCGCGCAGAAGCACGCAAAGTGGGCCATGTCGGCGCTCAACTTTGAGGATGTGCCGACAGCAATACGAGAGCTGAGGCGGGCGCTGGAAATGCTGGGAGCATCATGAATTCGCAACGATGCTGCGCCTGGAAGCCTTGGTGCCGGCTATGACTGGATTTGTTTTTTTGTCCTTGGCCCCTATCGCTTCAGATTCCCTTGTTCTCCCGGCTCTGCCACACGACCCGCAGATTCCGTCTGCATGGGGTAAATGCTTCTGTAGAGTTGACGAACGTGAAGCGTTCGTTCTGTTCTTGCCTGGGACCTATGACAGACAGACAGTTCAAAGTCCCCTGTCTTGTGAAAAAAAAAAAATGAAAAAGAAGCCTCAAACTCGTTAACGAACGCCTCTTCTTGGTTGACAACGAAAGTCCAGCTTTCGAAAGACAACCATCGCACCGTTTGCTTGTCGAGCTCAATGTGCTCGACCAGAAGGCTAAAGCCGAGAAGCCTCTCGTCTCGTCCTCTTTCTCCTTCTCTTCTTCCTCCTCCTCCTCCTCCTCCTCCTCCTCCTCAATCAGACGACTCCTTAAATGCCCGGCACCCAAGTAATTGTCTCTGCCCGCCTCCGCACCTCCCGCTCGGCGTGGTCGAAGCTGGTAGCGGGATATATGGGCGAGGACGCCAACCGGCCGAGCTGGAAGAGCTGCTGGAGCCTGCGGCCGTGTGGGTGTAGTTGTCACCGTCCTCGTCCGCCATGGTCTACGCTCGACTCTTGTCGTCGCTAGCAATGAGACGTGTCATGTCAGCCCGATGTGTTTTTGCAACTTGACCGCGCTCTTGTCTGTCCAGGGGCTTGCTCACATGTGGGGGGGGTGCCCTGGGCCGATCTTTACTCCTCTCGCCTCGTCTTGCCCGCTCAACTTTCGCTCGTTGCGGGGTGGTATAATGTAGCAGGGCAAGAAAGGGTCTGGTCGATGAGCGGAGAGAGAGATAGATAGATGGGTGAGAGTGGAGTGAGTGTCTTGCGGTTCGTGAACCAAAGCTTGTTTTGGTCAAAGTACCTAGGCTTCTCGAATGTCTCTTAGGGAAGGAAGCGAGGACAATGGTGAGCACGGCTGAAGAGATATGATGCTCATCCCCATCACTTGTAGCCCCGGATATTTATACCCCAAGAACCACAGCAATCTTACCACAACACAACAACGTAGTCATCAACAACCCCCAAGTCTCGCCTTACACATATCACATATCCAATTCTGCCGTACGATTATAAACTGGGTCAACTGTACTGTACTCTCACAAACCTCCGAGGTCAAGCTTATTTCCAAGACACCAGTGTTTGGAACGACCCAATGGATCTTCAAAGCCCGTGTTCCATATACCTTTCTCCTTACCTTAATCCGACCTCTTTTTTTTTTTTTCTTCCCCCCCCTCCCTTACGATCGATCCTCGTCATCCTCGTCATCATCAAGCCATCGAGAATCATGCAGTGCGAGCCGTTCCGTTCCGTTCCGCCTCTGTACAGAGACAGCCCCCCCCCCTCCCGTCGGGGTGGACGGAGGCCGCTGTCTCTCAACCCGCATGCCCGGTACTGTTTCGGCCCAAGACAGAATCGCCATCCATCCGGACGTAAACCTGTGCACGCCCCCCCCCTCTTCCCCCGTCTGTCTGATGCTGTCCATGTTGGCCGGAGCATGTGAATGCCAACGTTGGGTTGGTCGAGCTGGTCGAGCTCCAGTCTCTCTCTCTCTCTGCTTGTTTAGCTCTCTGATCACTATTCCATCAGGATCACGGCCACTCACTACAAACATATAGTTCTGTCAAGAGATGTCTCCTAGTTCATCTACAATAAGTTGAAAGTGTTTTTTTCATCGTCCTTACCAAACGGCAGGTCTGGCCGTTTAGTCTCGTCTTTCCTGTGCATGATCTCGAGGGCTGCCCCCCCCTCCGCCTCCCCCGTTACAAGCCCGTCGCCACTCTAAACAACACCATCAAATCCACAACCCTTCCCCCCTTCCCCCCTTCCCCCTCAACCCGGCTGAGACCAACATGCTGTTTCTGTGCTGCGCGAGCCGTTGTTGCCGACCGGCCTTGCTCCGGCGATTATTGAGACAGGCAGAAGAAAAACTAATCAAAATACCTCGTCCAATCCAGGCCACGCGCCGGGAGGGGATGGGGGGGGATGAGGGGGGTTGGGCGAACAAGATCCAAGGCATCTGTCCGAGATATATTGGCGTGGTCTGTTCTTTGCTTGCGTCATGGCGCACGATGATGCGGGCGGGACGGCACACCCCCCAACTCCCAACTCAACATAAATGTTGTGGAACTGTAGATCACGGTGGACTCGACCACCCCTATCTACCTATCTATCTATCTATCTATCTGTGCTTCCACCTCTTTTTCTTCCAACACGCTCGATTATCTGGTGCAAGTATCCCACGCCGGCGGTGTCACGAAGGGGGAAAGTCGGGTGGCCCGCCGATCTCCCTGCCTCTGATAGAGATCACCGATTCCTATGCCCCCCGTAGGCCTCAGCCAGAGAGAACTGCGTATAGCTTATTAAGCGCCCGGCTCCGTGTTCGTGCTCGCGATCCGGCCCAATAACCTTCCCTCCTACCTGGGACTCTTTGGATGTGATTGGTGCCGTTCTAGGCGTTCGAATACAGTGCCAATCACAACATTAACATGGTAGATCCTCGGGTCCGAACACTCTCATCTACTAACCAATTATACAACATCTTCGAGCGAAGCGAGGTCGGGGGTCTGGGGGGGGTACCCCCAGGAAACAAGAAGGTTAAAAGGTAAAGCGTTTTTTTTTCTGGGGGTTCCCCCCAGACCCCCGACCTCGCTTCGCTCGAATATATAAGGTAAAGCTTCTTTTTCCTGGGGATTCCCCCCAGACCCCCGGCCTCGCTCCGCTCGAAGGTGTTGTAATAATAGTGTTGTCGGTGTTAATTAATGAGCCTGTATAGACTTTAGGATCAGTATGTTTATTTTATGATTGGCAGTACCTTCGAGCTCGACACGAAAGCCGACGAACGCTCCTGTCCTTCCTTTTCTGCTAACACGGGATGGCACCCGGTGTCTTTGATAGCAAGCATAGCAACCTAGAAGGTCGTTCCATCCACACACGGTATCTTTCGTGCCCAGCATCAACCTCACGAGGACTCCTAGCAAGGATGGATGGCCAGTCAAATCGATGGCCGTAGTCAGACGGACAACTACTGTCTTGAGGACACCGAGGGCGACAAAGACGGCCATGAATGGAGGAAAGGACGGCTAAATTGCATACGGGAGTGTACGGACTCTTGGACAGCATGATGTGAGATGCAGCTCGGAGCGGGCAGCGGGTCTCGGTCTCCGGTTTCGACAATGTAACCAAGCCGGGTACTTTATGATCGGGTCTTCGAATTGTGAATGTTCCGTCCGTGGTGAAACAGGGCTTTACCTTGGTACAGTTGCTATAATACCTTCGAGCGAAGCGAGGTCGGGGGTCTGGGGGGAACCCCCAGGAAAAAAAAAAGGAGTAGAAAGTAAAGCGGCCTTTATCTGGGGGTTCCCCCCAGACCCCCGGCCTCGCTTCGCTCGAAGATACTGTAGTAATAGTATGATCGGGGTTGGTAGATGAGCGTACGGACCGTAGAACCTACATGTCTATTTTGTGATGGGCACTATAGGCATTCCTCAGGTGGTATACACATGATACTACTGTAGGTACAAACCGCTGGCCCATGAGCCTTTCCCTTCCCCCCTGTTCACACCATGTTTGCGCCGTTGACCCGGATGACCTGCCCGCTGATCCACCTGCTCTCGTCGCTGGCCAGGAAGGCGGCCACGCCGGCCATGTCCTCGGGCCTGCCCAGGTCGTTCATGGGGCTCTGCGACTTGACGAAGTTGACCAGCTGCTCCGACTTGCCGCTGAAGAACAGGTCGGTGGCGGTCGGGCCCGGCGCGATGGCGTTGACCGTGATGCCCTTGCGCCCGAGGTCCTTGGCCAACACGCGCGTCATCTGCTCGACCGCGCCCTTGCTTGCCGCGTACACGAGGTACGGCGGCTGCACGCCCGAAACAGAGCAGACCCCGGTGCTGACGAACACAACCCGGCTGCCGGGCTTCATGTGGGGGACCGCTTTCTGTAGAGGCGTCATGTTGTCAGTTCACTACCGTGGCCACGCTGTGGGCGGCACTCGGAAGCCAGTCCTCGAAAAATCGAAAGAATAGAAGAGGGGGAAAAAGAAATAAAAAAAGAAAAGAAAGCACAAACCTGCGCGAGAAACAGGGACCCCTTGACGTTCAGGTCAAAGACGCGCGCGTACGACTGTTCGGTGACATGCTCGAGGTCGATCATCGGCATCACGCCGGCGCAGGTCATGATGAAGTCGATCGTGGAGAACTTGGCCACGGCTGCGTCGACCAGCCTCTGGATGTCGGCCACCTTGGACACGTCGGCCTGCACGGCGAGCGCACGGTCGGCGCCGACGGCCCTGACGATCTCGTCGGCGGCTGCCGTGTCGGACAGGTAGTTGATCACCACCGAGGCCCCGTCGCGCGCCAGGCGCTCGACCACGGCGCGGCCGATGCCTTTGGAGGCGCCGGTGACGATGCAGACTTTACCTGCCAGAGACATGTTTGTGGCTGTTGTTGGTTGCTATGCGATCGACGAGGATATAGACGATAGCTGTACAGGAGTGAACTGACGGTGTTGATGAAGGAAGATGATGATGGCGAGTATGATGAGGAGGAAGAGAAGGAGGATGGTACTACCAGCTATCTGAGGGTTGCCATCATGGCATTAATATTTATATTCACATCCTTGGCGCTTCATGTGATGGGGGGTGGGGGTTATCCAGCTTCGCGGGGAAGTAGATCTCGCCGGTCTTAGGCCTGGTCCTAAATCCGGACAAGCCGGGATTAGTAACATATACCCGCAAGCCATGCTTCGTTCAGGCTCGGGGTTTACCTGGGAGACTGAGGCGGGCCGGATGCAACCGACCAGACAGCCTGATGGAAGTTGCTGTCCAAGGATGGGCGAGTCGTGGACCGGCGTAAAAAAAAAAAAAACTGCGTGGGCAAGCATCAGTACATTCGCTCGGCCTTCGGCCCGGATTTAGACATTGAAGAGGCGGTCGGATGCCCGAGTATGAAAATGACCTGTTCGCTATAACCTGTTCGCTATACCTCTATCTCCGTGCTATGTTCCTTCCTTCTACCGCTTTCTCCCGCTTTGGTCCAAGTCCGGCCAGTGTCAAGATCGTGCCAGCCAGCTAGTACAGATCAACATGTTCCCTCCTTCTATCACTTTCTCGCTTTCCTCGCTCTCCTCGCTTTCTACCCACCTCGGCAGCATCGAACTCAGGCCGGTACAGACCAGCATGCTCGCTCCCGACATGTAGAACACCCCGTTCAGGCTGGCCGCCAGCACGCGCGCGCCCGCCAGGGGGGCCACGATGCTGGAGAGGCGGCCGCACAGGCTCGCCGCGCCGCAGGCCGTGCCCCGGACCGGCACGGGGTAGAGCTCGGCCGTGACGCTATATAGGACCGCAAAGAAGGCCAGCTGGAAGAAGCGCACCATCGCACCGATGCCAATGTATGCCGGCACCGTGTCCACAACCGTCAGCGTGACCAGGGACGCCGCGAACAGGAGTGACGTCGATGCCAGCGCCACTCGCGGCCACTTGTACAGGCCCGCCGCCGCCACTACCCCGAGGATGCCGGGGAGATAGGTGTAGACGTAGAACAGGTACTTGCGTTCGCGGCTGAGGCCCTTCGTCGCCCCTTTTCTCTCCAGAATTGTCGGCAGGAAGGCGTTGACGTTGGTGACAGCCCAAAAGGCAAATACGTAAATGATCCACACCAAGATGACGCGGCGCCTCATGTCCGGGGTGCCAAACAGCTCCTTGGAGCGCGTCCACTGCTTGCCGACGTGCCGCTTTGTCTCCTGATAGGCGGTGGCAGTCCGCTCTCTGAACCCGCGCTGAGATGCGCCCGCTGTCTGACCATCGTCGCTGTTTGCGGCGTCCGGGTTCCTCCTCAGTGCCTGGAGTGTCAGACGGCAATCCTTTTGGTTGAACCTGGCAATGTGCTCCAGCGACTCGATTGCCCGAGCGTCCTGCTCCCTGTACACAAGGTACTGGGGCGACTCCTGGAAGGGGAAAAAAAAGCGCACAAGGAACAAGAACAGCCCGATGCCCCCGAGCGTGAGCATCAAGTTCCGCCATCCTTTGTTGTCCGGGAGCAGCGCGTAGGCGAGGAGGCTCATGATGACGAGGCCCAGCGGTCGGAAGATGGACACGGAGGCGAGCAGGTGCCTGCGCCAGCGCCCGCGCGGCAGACACTCGAGGAGGATCATGGTGTTGGTGGGAATGTTCCCGCCGATGCCAAAGCCAACCAAGGCAGCGAGCGCCAACACGCCCGCGTACGACCTGGGCGCGGCGAGGCACATGCTGAACACGCCGGCCACAAGGAGGGTGAAGCTGAAGACGTAATAGCGCCCGAAAAGGTCGGCTATTACGCCCCAAACGAGCGCGCCCACCATCTCGCCCGCAGCGAAGCACGCAGCCAGGTTACCGAGCTGCGCGTCCGCGAAACCGAATTCCTTTTGCATGATCGGTACGGCCAAGCCAAAGCCATGCGGGAACATCAGGTCCAAAAAGAAGCCGCCGCCACACTGGAAGAACATCGCCCACATGTAGCGGCCCATGCCCTGGTGTTGGAGCTCGTCCTCGACGTGCTCTATTTTCGTGGGAAGGGAGGGGTCGGCTGGGAGGGCCTGGTTGGTGTCATGGCCGTCGCCATTTTCGATGTCGGCATGGCCAACGTTCCTTGGCTGGTCCATCGCGTTGTTGGCGGTTGCGATGGTCTGGGTTCCGGGCGTGCTGCCCAGGCCTGAGGTGTCGGGCGTGTTGCCCTCAACCTCGGTGCCGGGCGTGGCCAAGAAGGATTGGAGCATAGTGTGCGGTGCTTTGCGGTGATTCTCTGTGCTGCCCTCGCCCGCGGTGCCGGGCGTGGACGCGGATGAGGGGAGCATAATGTGCGGTTGCGTTGTGGTGATTCTCCTCCTGCGCTCGTCAGCGAGAGACGCCGGAGCGAAGGATGTGCAAAGGGCCCGAGTGGAGGAGGTCTGATGTTGGGAGGGCAAGAGGCAAGCTGCAAGTAGAATGTATCAAGTAGAGTGTACTGCGTAGGGTATACTGCAAGTAGGGTATGCTGCAAGCAGAGAGCCGTCCGTGTCTGCGAGTCCAAGATGAGAGCCCATCCGTGAAAAAGCGGAAGATGGGAGAGCGGCATGGTCAAGTACGCAGAGCGCGAGTGGCATTGTCTCTGGGGCGGCGTCACCGATGGCATCATCGCCGCCGACAGTTCCTTCCCGGAGCCGCGGCGACGTTGCTGGCGTTGGCTGGCAAGAGACGACAGCAAACAGCCGGGCGTGCCTGCAGCACAAGATTGAGGTCTGGCTGGCTGGGTGCTGGACGGAGGAAGGCGCGGGCGGCAGGGATGTGAGAGGGCAGGCGCTCCTCAGCTTATCGTCGACGGCCTTTTCGTGGACAGCATGGATTGGACCGAAGGCAGAAACCTGGCCAAAAAAAACATGATAATTCCAAAGGACCTGGTACGCACCTGCCGTCAGTCCTACACAGGTTTGGGCTGCAAAAGGGACACTAGGCCCCCCGCTCCTGCCTCCTGCCCATAGAGTGGGAGAAATAGTGAAATGGGACGGAAGGGAGGAAGGGGGGAAGGGGGGAAGGGGGGACCCACGAGGCTGGCCACATTTGCCGTATGCGGCCAAGCCAAGAAGTCAAAGACGAGTCCCATCTTTGACTTCGCCGGCTAGTGCTTGTCCACTGGCCGTGCCAAGTGCCTAGTTCCAAGACGAGAAGAGCCAGGTTGGTGGAGAGAAGGTAGTCTCGGGAAATGCCGAATGTGAGGCAAAGCGGGCCCCGAGTGGCTATAATAGCTTGGAAGACTAACCTTTTCTTTTCTGGGGGCCCCCCCCAGACCCCGACCTCGCTTCGCTCGAAGTTGTTATATAATGACAATAGTATAATCGGGATCAGTAAATGAGCGTGTTTGTGTTTCGCGGGAGCTTCTCCTAGTAAATAAATCGGAAGCCAGCCTATCACGCAACGCCGTCAGTGTCATCATCACGAGCCGTCACGAAGAGGACCCGTTCCCGTACCATGTTTTCCAACACAACTTTTCCGGCTTTTTGCAGTCTGTTCGCCCTGTAGAAGTACACGGTGAGGCCGGCGACAATGACGATGAGAAGCACCTGTGAGCCGATGGAGACGAAAATGGCAGTCAAATACCGCGGCGCCTCATTATTCTTTACAATGAAGCTGCCCGCGATGCCGCCGGCCCCGTCGAAGCCCGTACAGACTGCCACAGTAAAGATTCGCTTCCACTGCCTGTCACCACCAGAAGTAAGTTTAGCTTAGCTTAGCTTACCTCGCCCCATCTAGTAGAGCAAGAGAGGCAATG